>CAUYQU010008813.1:0-29258 GCA_963574635.1 Cheracebus regulus
AGATGTGGAGAAATAGGAACACTTTTACACTGTTGGTGGGAGTGTAAACTAGTTCAACCATTGTGGAAGACAGTGTGGCAATTCCTCAAGGACCTAGAAATAGAAATTCCATTTGACCCAGCAATCCCATTACTGGGTATATACCAAAAGGATTATAAATCGTTCTACTATAAGGACACATGTACACGAAGGTTCATTGCAGCACTGTTTACAATAGCAAAGACCTGGAACCAATCCAAATGCCCATCAATGATAGACTGGACAGGGAAAATGTGGCACATATACACCATGGAATACTATGCAGCCATCAAAAACGATGAGTTCATGTCCTTTGTAGGGACATGGATGAACCTAGAAACCATCATTCTCAGCAAACTGATGCAAGAAGAGAAAATCAAACACCACATGTTTTCACTCATAGGTGGGTGTTGAACAATGAGGACACATGGACACAGGGAGGGGAGCATCACACACTAGGGTCTGTCGGGGGGAAATAGGGGAGGGACAGTAGGGGGTGGAGAGTTGGGGAAAGAGAGCATGGGGGAAATGCCAGATATAGGTGATGGGGAAGAAGGCAGCAAATCACACTGCCTTGTGTGTACCTATGCAACAATCTTGCATGTTCTTCACATGTACCCCAAAACCTAAAATGCAATTTTAAAAATTTTTTAAAAAAAGAAAAACAAAGGATCATTGGAGATGATTATGAACAACTATATGCCAATAAATTTGAAAAGCTAGAAGAAATGGAAAAATATCCTAGACAATACAACCTACAAAGATTGAACCAAGAATAGAAAACCTGATTCGACCAATAACAAGTAATGAGATTCAATCAGTAATAAGGGTCCCAACAAATAAAAACCCAGGACCACGACTTCACTGCTGAAATCTACCAAGCTTTTAAAAAAGAGTAACAAACCTTCTCAAACTGTTCCAAAAAGTTGAAGAGGAGGGAATTCTCCCGAACTCATTCTTTAAGACCAGTATAACTGTGATGCCCAAACCAGGCAAGGGCACCACAAAAAAAATTTATAGGCCAATATCCCTGATGAGCATAGATGTAAAAATCCTCAACGAAATACTAGCAAACAGAACCCAACAACACATCAGAAAATAATACATCATGATCAAGTGGGATTTACCCTAGGGATGCAAGGATGGTTGGATATAAACAAATTAATGTGATACACCACATCAACAGAAAGGAGAAAATCTTATGATCATCTCAATAAATGCAGAAAAAGCATCTGATAAAATTAAACATTCCTTCATGATAAAAACTCTCAATAAAAAGAAAGTACTTCAACACAATAAAGGTCATATATGACAGATTTATGGCTAATGACATACTAAGTGGGGGAAAGTGGAAAGACTTTTCTCTAAGAGCTGGAACAAGACAAGATGCCCACTCTCATCACTCTTATTCAATACAGTACTAAAAATCCTAGCCAGAGCCATGGGCAAGAGAAAGAAAGGGTATACGAACTGGAGTGGAGGAAATCAAAATGTCTCTATGGATGACATGATCTTGTACACAGAAAAACCTAAATACTCTACCAAAAATCTCTTTGAACTAATAAGTAAATTCAGTAATGTTGCAGCACACAAATTAACTTACAAAAATCGGTAGGCTTTCTATACACAAATGACAAACTAGCTAAAAAATAAATCAAGAATAAAATTACATTTATGATAGCTACAAGAAAGTAAAATACATAGAAATAAATTTAACCAAGGAGGGAGAAGACCTCTGCAGGGAAAGATACAAAACACTGATGAAATAAATTGAAGAGGAAACAAATGGAAAGACATCTCATGCTCATGAATCAAAATAATATTGTTAAAATGACCACACTGCCCAAAGCAAACTATGGATTCAATGCAATCCCTATCAGAATACCAGTGACATTCTTCACAGTAAAACATCCTAAAATTCATATGGAACCAATACTCATACTTTTTATTTCTTGTTTTTTTAATATAGTGGCTAGGACCGCTAGAGATAAAAGCAGTCATCCTCACCTTGTTTCTAACTTTAAGGAGACTATAGCTAAAATTTCACCATTAAATGTGATGTTTGTTGTAATTTCTACACTAATGAGTCTCAAACTTGGTGTGTGTCAGAATCACTTCAAGAACTATAAAAGAACACTGATGCCAGGTTTGTTGAAAAAAGAAAGGGCCTAGACCTTTGTATTTTTACCAGGCTTCTCAGGTGATTCTGTTACCCACCAAAGAAAGTTCCCTTCCAGTCCCAATGAAATTATTTTTTTAAGAAAGCACACATGGGTGGTGTTTTATTAGATGCTTTTTTTTCTGAAACCTCTTAAGATGATCTTTAGGTCCTATTTTTTCTTTTACCCAATTAACCTGGTATGTTACAAAAATACATTTCTTAATGTTAAGCCACCATTGTGTTTCTAGGAAATTTTTTACCTGGTCACATGCAGTATGTTTTTTTAATAAGGTACTTCAATATAATATCTAGTGTGTTCTTCCTTTCCCTTTTTATTTTCCTTTATTTTATAGAATTTACATCAAGCTTCACATGTGAAAGTGGCCTGTAACTGTCTTTGAATAGCTCCTATCTCATTTTTTGTCTTGTAAGAGAGGAATTGTGTAGCTTTCTCTATTGTTCTTCTCTCTGAAAGAGCTTGAATAAAATTGGTAAATTAGTATTAGGTTCAGCTGGAGGTAGCAGAAAACCGAAATTGTAATAGATTAAACAAAATGGAAGTTGACGTCAGGCTCATATCAAAACTCAGGTAGGTTGTATTGGTCTGACGTGGCAGCTGCCTACTCATCAGGGACCCAGGCTCCTTCTATCTACTTGTGTGTCACCCTGGTGATCCCCCACCTGTGGTTCCCTTGCACAGCACTGCCTTCTCCTACAGACTTCATGAAATCCTCTTCACAATCCTGGCTTCCAAAAACTATGACTCTTGCCCACCACGCCCAACATCTTTCTCTGCTAGGATTACTGGACCTAGATGGGTCCCTTTCACATCTAAGCAATCCCAAGGTTCCACTCGGCCACAGTAATGCATACACCTCTACCACACCATTGGTAGAGGGCAGCTCACTCTACTGCAGCCCTCTCTACTCACTCTACTGGCATTGGCTAGCCCTTTACCTTAACCCTTCTGGCCATGAGTCAGGTATCTCTGACTCCTCCCCTATCTTGCACATTATATGCAGAGTATCAGCAAGGTTACTGGTTTTACTTCAGAATATCTTCACAATCTTACCACTTGCCCTATCTCCACTGCCACTACTCTGGTCCCAGTCACCATTATCTTTCACTGGACACTTGTAACGGCCTCCTTACTCAGCTCCCTGCTTCTACCCTTGCCTCTCTCCAAACCCCGCATCCCACCCCTAAGAGTCTATCCCAGCACAGCAAGTAGAGGGATCCTGTTAAAAGTTAGATCATGTCACTGCTATGCCTAAAACCTCCACTGGTTTCCCATCTTACTCAGAATAAAAGTCAAAGTCTTTACAGTGGATGCCCCAGGCCTACGTACATGACTTTTCTAGATCTCCATGAGTCCCCCCAACTTCCTTTTATACTACTATGGCCTCGGCTCACTGTATTTCAGACTCACTCAGGCCCTTCTGCTATTCCTTCAACATGTGAGGCACTCTCAAGCCCTGAAAGAGTTGGCCATTGCTGTTCCTTCTGCTTGGAATGCTCTTTGGCCATTTACCTGAATGGCTACCTCTCTTTCCCTCTTCAGGTCTGTGGAACTAAAGCTTGGACACACCGCAACACCCAGTGCAGGCTAGAACTCACGGTGAGAGGGATCAGCAAAAATAGGGTCTTCTCCTCTGCATACCCAGTAGACAGAGATCCTAGGCAGAGGCCCAGATGGCTACACCATTGGAGTTGGCTGCAGGACATGGAACTCCCCTGGGTTGCTCTCCTTTTTAAAAGGCAAAGGTGACAGTGGCTTTGCAGGAGATAAATTAACATTTTAGACTCAAGTGCCAAGTATTCCAAGCTTGGCTGCCACATGCTTAAGGAAAATTCTAGAAAATGCCAGCTTGCCCTGCACTTGGAATTCTTAGAGGCCGTTGATCTAGTGAGAAGCTGAGTCCAAGCACAGTCCCTCGCAATGTGGGAAAGAAGGGAGCCCCGGAGTCACCAACAGACAATCCTGTTTCTTCCACTGGGGGTTGTTTGGTTTTTTTAATTTCTTATTTTGAAATAATTCAAAGTTGGAAAAATAGTAGAGTCCAGAATAACCTTCACCCTGCTTCCCCAATGGTGACATTTTGCATAACTATAGTATATTATCAACACCAGGAAATTGACCAATTCACAAGACTACAGACCTTACTTAGTTTTCACAAGGCCTTAAACCTATACCCACATGTATATTTGTGTGTGTGTGTATGTGTGTGTGTAGTTTTATGCAATTTCATCAAATGTATAGATTTATTCATCCACCACTACAATCAAGATATAATCTAGCCAAGCATTCTGGCTCACACCTCTAATCTCAGTGCTTTAGGAAGAGGCCAAGGCAGGAGAATCACTTGAGCCCAGGAGTTAGAGATCAGCCTGGGCAACAGCAAGATCCCATTTCTACAAAAAAAAAAAAAAAAAAAAGCCAGTCATGGTGGTGCACACCTGTAGTCCCAACTACTCAGGAGGCTGAGGTGGGAGGATCACTTGGGTCCAGGAGTTTGAGGATGCAGTGAGCTATGATTGAGCCACTGCACTCTAGCCTTAATGTGGCATTGATTACCACAGGTAAGTGGATCACTGGGGTCATGAGCCATGATCCAGGAAGCATGGGTTGCCAAGGGTCATCCTTAGGGCCATGATTGTTTCCTCACAAAGCCAACCTGAATCCCGAACAGAGATGGGTTCTCCAGGAGGGATGCTCCTAGGAAATCTGGATTCTATGCATATAAAATCTATTGCCACAACAGCGCTCCTTCCTGCTCCCTCTTTGTATTCATATCCACCCACTTCTATGCTCCCCATCCCTGTCCCATAGCAACCACTAACATCTGTTCTTCAGATCTACAATTTTGTCATTTTGAGAATGTTATACAAATGGATTAAAACACTCTCTAACCTCTCGAGATTGGCTCTTTTTCACTGAGCATAATTTTCTGGAGATTCAGTCAATCTGTAGCTTGCATCTAGAGTTTGTTCCTTTTTATTGCTGAGATGTACTTCCCAGGATGGCAATACCACAGTTTGTCATCCCTTCATTGAAGGACATCTGGATTATTTCTACTTTGCAGATAGAATGAATAAAGGGGCTATGAACATTCACAGGTTTGTGTGTACATGTGAGTTTTCATTTCTGCATTAGTCTGTTCTCACACTGCTATAAAGAAATACCTGAGACTGGGTAATTTATAAAGAAAAGAATTTTAATTGGCTTATAGTTCCACAGGCTGTACAGGAAGCATGGCTGGGGAGGCCTCAGGAAACTTACAATCATGGCAGAAGGCAAAGGGGAGGCAGGAGTATCTTACTTGGCCAGGGCAGGAGGAGGAGACATGCTATACGCTTTTAAAGAAACAGATCTTGCGATAACTTACTCACACTATCCTGAGAACAGCACCAAATGGGAAATCCACCCCAAAATCCAATCACTTCTCACCAGGCCCCACCTCCAACACTGGAGATTACAGTTTTAACATGAGATTTGTGCGAGGACAGACACAAACCATATCAATCTCTTTAGGATCAATGCCCACAAGCACAGTTGCTGGGTTATATTAGCACGTTCAGATTTTTAAGAAATCACCAAACTTTTCCAGAGCCACTGTGCCATTCTGCCCTCCCACCGGCAATATGTGAGTGATCAAGCCTCTTCTCACCCTCACCAGCATTCTGTGTTGACACTATTTTTTACTGTAGCCATTCTGATCAGAGAATATTGCTATCTCACTGTGGTTGTAATTTTCAGTTCACTACTGATTTATTGATGTTGAACATCTTTTCCTGTGCTTGTCATCTGTCTACTTAGTAAAACGTTCATATCTTTTGGACATTTTATACTTGGATTATTTATTTTTTCACTGCTGAGTCTTGAGAATTCTTTATATATTCCAGATAGAAGGCATTTGTCAAACATGAAGTTTGCAAATATTTTCTCCTGGTCAGTGGCCTGTGTTTCCATCTTCTTAGAGCCTTTTTCAGACCAAAAGTTTTTTTCTTAATTTTGATAAAGTCCAACTTGGAAATTTTTTCTTTTATGGGTCGCACTTAGTCATGTCTAAGAACTCGTCACCTAGCTCTAGGTCCAGAAGATCTTCCTATTTTATTCTCAAAGTTTATCTGTTACACATTTTCACTTAGGTCTATGATCCATGATAAATTTATAAAGTGTTATATTGTATGTTTTGGTCGAGTTTCATTTTCTGCTAATATGTGTCCAATTGGCTCAAGAGCATCTATTGAATCAAGTATCCTTCCTTCACTGAAGTACTTTTGTATTTTTTCAAAAATTAATTGGTCATCTTTGTTTTGGTCTATTTCTGGGTTCTCTTTTTCTGGTCCATTGACTTATGTGTCCATTCTTTACTGTCTTAATTACTCTAGTTTTATAGTTACAGTTTTACCAGAGCTAGAGTGATTCCTCCCACTTTATTCTTCATTTTCAAAAGAGGCATAGTTATTGTAGGATTTTTTTTTTTGGCCTATCCACATAAATCTTAGAATAAAATTGTTGGAATTGTTTATTTTAAACATCTGTTAAAAGTATAATTTAATACAGGCTTAACAGTTTAGGAAGAACCACCTTGCTATACTGAGTCTTTCAATCTGTGAACACAGTATGTCTCTCCATTTATTTAGATCTTCATGATTTCTTTCATCAGTGTTTTATAATTTTCAGCATAGAGGTTCCTTGCGTGTTTTACTAGATTTATACCTATTTCTCTTTTTTCAGTCAGGGAGTAGAGGGAGTGATTGTATATGATGTTGTTTTAACTTCTGTTTCTACATAATTGTGGATCCACACGATTGTTGCTAGCAAATACAAATTTGAATTTTTGTGTGCTAATCTCGGATCCTGCAACTTTGCTGAACTCACATTTTTATGAGCATTTTTGTAAATTCTTTGGCTTTTTCAATGTAGATAGTCATGTCATCTGCAAATGGGCAGTTTTATTTATTCTTTTCCATTCTGTGTGCCTTTTGTTTCCTTTTCTAGCCTTATTGTACTGGCTTGAACTTTCAGCATTATGTTGAATAAGAATGGTAAGACTGAAAATTCTTGCCTTGTTCCCATTCTTAGGGGAATGCATTTAGTATTTCATCATTAAGAGAGTTTGCCATAGGTTTTTCATAGATGCTGTTAGTCAATTTGAGGAAGTTCTCCTTTATTCCTAATTAGCTGAGGATTCTTATTATAAATGGGTGTTAAAGTTTGTTAAATGCTTTTTATGAATCAATTGAAATAATCACATGATTTTTCTTCTTTAGTTCACTATTTTGGCAAATTACATTGATTTTCAAATATTGAGTCAACTTTGCTTTCCTGGAATAAACCCCACATAGTGTTTGTGTATATTTCTTTTTATGTATGCTGGACTTGACATGCTAAGAGTTTATTGAGACAGTTTCATGTCTAAAAGAAACAACTGTTCTCTAGTTTTTCTTTCTTTTCTTTTGTCATGTCCTTGTCTGGTTTTGGTATTAGGGTAATGCTGACCTCATAATGAATTGGGAATCATTTCTTCCTCTATTTGTTGAAGGAGGTTGTATAGAATTAGTATGAGTTTTTCTTTAAATGTGCAGAACTCAATAGGAAAACTCAGTCTGATTTCTTTTTTTTTAATCATAATATAAAACTTTAATAGATGTGCTTATTAACTAAGGAAAATTTGTCTATAGAATGCCCAGTGTGAGATTAAAAATAAAATCCAACAACAAAATGTAAAGTTTCTTAAGTGCCCATCCAGTGGGTACAGTACAGAGGAAAAGACATTAACAAACAAACAGCAACCAAGACATGTAGGTCAGGAAGGACTGAGGTAAAACTACTGTTTAATTTAAAAATCATAATTAAAAAGATAAATGCTTTTTAATAGACCAAGTAGATAGAGTATGTTATATATACTATTTAATGGAAAACAAAGCAGAAATTCTTTTTGGAAGTTAATTATGGATTTCATTTCTCTAACAGCTATAGGACTATTCAGAGTATATCTTTCATTTATGGTGAGTTTCAGAGTTTGTGCTTTCCAAGGAGTTGGTCCAATTCATCTAAACTACAGAATTTATGTAGGTTGAATTGTACATAATATTCCCTTATTTATTATCATTTAAAGAGCCTCAGTAGCTGTTTATATCCCTTGTTTTATTCCTGATGTTGGTAATTCCTATCTTTTTTTATCTTTGCTAGTCCTATAGGTTTACCAACTTTATTGATTTTTTCAAATTCTGAGCTTTTTGTTTAATTGCTTCTTTCTACCTTCTGGTTCCCATTTCATTAATTTCTACTCTAATTTTTATATTTTCTTTTTAAGTCACTCTTTTTTAAACTATAATGCCCCCATATACACTCTAATCTCCTGCTTTTCTCTACAGCAGTTATTACCTAGTAAGTATTTATTTTTATTTATTATCTGTACCTGCCATAATTTCCCACAGGATGTAAATTCCATGAGGGCAAAGTTTTGTCTTTTCCATTCATTGATACATCTCAGTGACTGATGCCTACAGGTACTCAAAAAAATAATTGTTAAATGAATGGAAGAACAACGAAACATAAAAATT
Source organism: Cheracebus regulus (assembly GCA_963574635.1). Taxonomy (NCBI): domain Eukaryota; kingdom Metazoa; phylum Chordata; class Mammalia; order Primates; family Pitheciidae; genus Cheracebus; species Cheracebus regulus. Next base: position 8,753 of record CAUYQU010008813.1, read on the forward strand.
CTCCTATTACTAATATCTAAAAATGTTGAACAAAATATATTCCCCTATTACTAATATCTAAAACTGCACAGTTAATTTCATAAGAAAGAAAGTGAATCCCAGTATCCCAGACAGAACTGAAATCCAGTATGGGAGGTGGTTAAGCAGACTGTGCAGCACCCATGGTGGGGCAAGGGGAAGTTCTGACCCATTTCACAACTAGGAGCTTAGTTTTTAACAGAAGATGAAATTTATGTCTGTGCAAAGTATGAACATGGAACTGAAACCACGGCATAAAGCTGAGATCTTCTAAAAGAACTGCCACCTAGCCATTTGAAAAAAAGAATACTAATGGATTTTTTAAAAAAATTATTTCTCCATACAAAATCAAATGAAGAACTTATGCAACTTTGAGGTCCTAATTTATATTGCCCATTTTGGAGGAGAAAGCCCAAATAGAGAAGCTAAGGTAATAATTAGTCCTGGCCTGATGTTCTGGGTGCTGGCAGAGGAAGGATAGACAATAATACAGACCACACAACTCTCCCAGGAAAAAACTTAACCCCACTGAAGATAAGGTCGCAATGAAAAACTCACAACTGCTTAAAAGATCTAAAATGAGCAAGAGGAAGCAGACCAAGATGGCAGAAGAGAAGGCTCCAACAATCGCACCCTCACCGCCATGAAAGGACACCAATTTAACATCTACGCGCGCACACACACACACACACACCATAAGAACCAAAAATCAGGTGAGCACTCACAGTACCTGGTTTTAACTCTGCATCGCTGAAAATGGCACCCAAGAGGTAGGAAAAAGTCTTGAATCACCAACATCACCCCTCCCTGGCAGCAGCAGTGTGAGGCAGAGAGCATTTCTGTATGCTAGATGGAGGAGAGTGCAACAATTGTGAGACACTGAACTCAGTGCTGCCCCTTTACAGCAGAAAGAAAAACTTCAGCTGATGCCGACCACAAAGGGAGCATTTAAACCAGCTCTAACCAAAGGACAATCATCAATCCTAGCAGTTGGAACTTGAGTTCCCACAGATCTCATCACCACAGCCTAACAATGCTCTGGGGCTCTAAATAAATGTGAAAGGCAGTCTAGGCCACAAGGACTGCAACTTTTAGGCAAGTCCTAGTGCTGATCTGGCCCCAGAGGCAGTAGAATAGGTAGGGAGTATGAGACCTGCTGAGAAAACAGTTGGAGCAAGTAAGGGTGCTGGCATCGCCCCTCCCCTAACTTCAGGTTGCACAGCTCATGGCTCCAAGAGAGACCCCTTACTTCCATATGAGGAGAGAAGAGTGAGGAGTGCAGAAGACTTTGTCTTGCATCTTGGATACCAGCTCAGCCACAGCAGGATAGGGCACTGGTCAGAGTCATGAGGCCTCCATTTCAGGCTCTAGCTCATAGATAACTTTTCTAGACACACCCCTGGCCAGAAGGGAGCATGCTACCTTGAAAGGCAGTACACAGTACTGGCAGCATACATCACCTTCTGACTGAAGAGCTCCTGGGTCCTGAATAACCACCTGCAATACCCGGGGAACTATCTCAAGGGCTTTGGGTGAGACTCAGCACATTCCCCACTATGGTGGCTACGGGGTGAGACTTCTTCTGCTTGAGAAAAGCAGAGGGAAAAGCAAAGGGCACCTTGTCTTGCACCTTAGGTCCCAGCTGGGACACAGGAGTACTCTCCAGGCTCTTTGGACACGGATTCCAAAACTTGACTCTTGGATAGCATTTCTGGACCTGCTCTGGGCCAGAGGGGAGCCCACTGCCCTGAAGGGTGAGTCCCAGGGCAGGCACATTCACTACAAGCTGACTGAAGAGCCATTGGGTCTTAAGGGAATATCAGCAGTAGTCTGGCTATACTCCACATGGGGCTGCAGTGGCAGTGGCCAAGGGGTAAGTCTCCTCTGCCTTTGGAAACGGGGAGGGAAGAGCAAGCAGGACTGCACCTTATGGTTTCGGTGTCAGCTCAGCCACACTACAATAGCACACCAGGTAGACTTCAGTGGTTTTTGACTCTAGTCCCTGACTCCCAGACTGCACCTCAGGACCTGCCCAGGGGCCTAGGGGAGCTCGCCTCCCTAAAGGGAAGGACACAGGCCTGGTTTTGCCACTGGCTGACTGCAGAGCCCCAGGGCCTTGAGCAAACATAGGCAGTATTCAGAAAGTAGATACAGCAGGCCTTGGGTAAGACCCAGTGCTGTGCTAACCCAGCCCAGTCATACTTGTGGTAGCCACAGGGATGTTGTGTCACTCCACCCCTAGCTTCAAGTGGCTCAGAACAAAGAGACTCCGTTTGTTCAGGAGAAAGTAAGGGAAGAGAATACGAGTCTCTGCGTAGTAGTCTTAGATGATTCTCGCAGATCTTGTCCAAGATCATCAAGGCAGTACCTCTACAAGTCTGCAAGAACCACAGTATTACCGGGCTTGGGGTGCCCCCTAAATAAGATACAGTTAGATTACAATACCCAAGTCCTTTCAAATATCTGGAAAGCCTTCCCAAGAAGGATGGGTACAAACAAGCCCCTAAGGCAAAGACTATAATAGATCTTCAATGCCCAGACACAGATAAACATCTATAAGCATCAAGACAATCCAGAAAAACATGACCTCACCAAATGAACTAAATAAGGCATCAGGGACCAATCCTGGAGAAACAAAGATATGTGACCTTTCAGAGTATTAAAAATAGCTGTGTTGAGGAAATTCAAAGAAATTTAACACAGAGAAAGAACTCAGAATTCTATTAGATGAATTCAACAAAGAGACTGAAATAATTAAAAAGAGTCAAGCAGAAACAGAGATGTAGCAAGATGGCCAAACAGCAACAGCTCTGGTCTGCAGCTCCCAGCGAGATCAACACAGAAGGCGGGTGATTTCTGCATTTCCAACTGAGGTACCTGGCTCCTCTCACTGGGACTAGTTAGACAATGAGTGCAGCCACAGATGGCAAGCTGAAGCAGGGTGGGACACTACCTCATGTGGGAAGCACAAGAGGTCAGGGACTCCCTAGCCTAGCCAAAGGAAGCCTGGAGGGACTGTGCCATGAGGAACGGTGCACCGTGGCCCAGATACTATGCTTTTCCCACAGTCTTCACAACCCACAGACCAGGAGATTCCCTCTGGTGCCTACACCACGAGGGCCTAGGTTTCAAGGACAAAACTGGGTGGACATTTGGGCAGACACTGAGCTAGCTGCAGGAGTGTTTCATACCCCACTGGCGCCTGGAACGCCAGCGAGACAGAATCATTCACTCCCCTGGAAAGAGGGCTGAAACCAGGGAGCCAAGTGGTCTAGCTCAGTGGATTCTATGCCGTGAAGTCCAGCAAGCCAAGATCCACTGGCTTGAAATTCTCACTCAGTCCAGAGCTGAGTTCAAGCAGCACAGCAGTCTGAGGTCAACCTGGGACACTCAAGTTTGGTGAGGGGAGGGGCATCTGCCATTGCTGAGGTTTGAGTAGGCAGTTTTTCCCTCACATCATAAATAAAACTGCCAGGAAGTTTGAAGTGGGCAGAGCCCACCTCTGCTCAGCAAGGCCACTGTGGCCAGAATGCCTCTCTAGATTCCTCCTCTCTGGGCAGGGCATCTCTGAAAAGAAGGCAGCAGCCCCCGTCAGGGACTTATAGATAAAATCCCCATCTCCCTGGGACAGAGCACCTGGGGGAAGGGGTGGCTGTAGGGACAGCTTCAGCAGACTTAAACATCCCTGCCTGACAAGAGAGCAGCGGATTTCCCAGCACAGCATTCCAGCTCTGATAAGGGATGAACTGCCTCCTCAAGTGGGTTCCTGACCCCTGTGTATCCTGACTGGGAGACACCTCCCAATAATGCCCGACAGACACCTCACAGAGGAGAGCTCTGGCTGGCATCTGGTGGGTGCCTCTCTGGGACAAAGCTTCCAGAGGAAGGAACAGGCAGCACTCTTTGCTATTCTGCAGCCCCTGCTGGTAATATCCAGGCAAACCATGTCTGAAGTGGACCTCCAGCAGACCTGCAGCAGAAGGGCCTGTTACAAGGAAAACTAACAAACAGAAAGGAATAGTATCAACATCAACAAAAAAAGAACATCCAGTCAGAGACCCCATCTGAAGGTCACTAACATCAAAGACCAAAGGTAGATAATTTCACTAAGATGGGGAGAAACCAGTGCAAAAAGGCTGAAAATTCCAAAAATCAGAGCGCCTCTTCTCCAAAGAATCACAACTCCTTGCCAGCAAGGGGAAAAAAACTAGAGAATGAGTTAAAAGGCTGAAAATTCCAAAAATCAGAATGCCTCTTCTCCAAAGAATCAGAACTCCTTGCCAGCAAGTGAACAAAACTAGACAATGAGTTTGATGAACTGACAGAAGTAGGCTTCAGAAGGTTGGTAATAACAAACTCCTACTAGCTAAAAGAGCATGCTCTAACCCAATGCAAGGAAGCTAGGAATCTTGAAAAAAGGTTAGGCGAATTAATAACTAGAATAACCAATTTAGATTAGAATGTAAATGACCTGACAGAGCTGAAAAATACAGCAAAAGAATTTCGTGAAGCATACACAATAGCTGAATTGATCAAGCAGAAGAAAGGATATCAATGATTGAAGATCAACTCAATGAAATAAAGCAAAGACAAGATTAGAGAAAAAAGAGTGAAAAGGAATAAACAAAGCCTCCAAGAAATATGGAACTATGTGAAAAGACCAAACCTACATTTGATTGGTGTACCTGAAAGTGGTGGGGAGAATGGAACCAGGTTGGAAAACACTCTTCAGGATATTATCCAGGAGCCTTCCTCAACAGACCAACATTCATATTCAGGAAATACAGAGAACATCACAAAGATACTCCTTGAGAAGAGCAACTCCAAGACACATAATCATCAGATTCACCAAGGTTGAAATGAAGGAAAAAATATTAAGGGCAGCCAGAGAGAAAAGTCAGTTTACCCACAAAGGGAAGCCCATCAGACTAAAGCAGATCTCTCTGCAGAAACCTTACAAGCTAGAAGAGAGTGGGAGCCAATATTCAATGTTCTTAAAGGAAAAAATTTTCAACCCAGAATTTTATATTCAGCCAAACTAAGCTTCATAAATGAAGGAGAAATATAATCCTTTACAGACAGGCAAATGCTGAGATATTCTGTCACCACCAGGCCTGCCTTAATAGAGTTCCTGAAAAAAAAAAACACTAAACATGGAAAGGAACAACCAATAGCAGCCACTAAAAAAACATGCCAAATTGTAAAGACCATCGCCGCTATGAAGAAACGGCATCAACTAATGGGCAAAATAACCAGCTAGCATCATAATGACAGAATCCAATTCACACATAACAATATTAACCTTGAATGTAAATGGGCTAAATGCCCCAATTAAAAGACACAGCCTGGCAAATGGGATAAAGAGTCAAGACCTGTCAGTGTGCTGTATTCAGGAGACCCATCTCACATACAAAGACACACATAGGCTCAAAATAAAGGAATGGAGGAATATTTACCAAGAATGGAAAGCCAAAAAAAGCAGGGGTTGCAATACTAGTCTCTGATAAAACAGACTTTAAACCAACAAAGATTAAAAAAAAAAAAAAAAAAAAAAGAAGGGCATTACATAATGGTAAAGGGATCAATACAACAAGAAGAGCTAACTATCCTAAATATATATGCACCCAATATAGGAGCACCCAGATTCATCAAGCAAGTTCTTAGAGACCTACAAAGAGACTTAGACTCTCACACAATAATATTGGGAGACTTTAACACCCCACTGTCAATATTAGACAGATCAATGAAACAGAAAATTAATAAGGATATTCAGGACTTGACATCAGCTCTGGACTGAGTGGACCTAATAGACAATTACAGAACTCTCCACCCCAAATCAACAGAGTATACATTCTTCTCAGCACCACATTGCACTTATTCTAAAATTGACCACATAATTGGAAGTAAAACACTCCTCAGCAAATGCAAAAGAATGGAAATCATTAACAGTCTCTCAGACCACAGTGCACTCAAATTGGAACTCAGAATTAAGAAATTCACTCAAAACCACACAGCTACATGGAAACTGAACGTGTCCTGAATGACTCCTGGGTAAATAATGAAATTAAGGCAGAAATAAAAAAGTTCTTTGAAACCAATTAGAACAAAGACATAATGTACCAGAATCTCTGGGACACAGCTAAAGCAGTGGTTAGAGGGTAATTTATAACACTAAATATCCACAAGAGAAAGCGGAAAGATCTAAAATCAACATCCTAACATCACAATGAAAAGAACTAGAGAAGCAACAGCAAATAAATTCAAAAGCTAGCAGAAGACAAGAAATAACTAAGATCAGAGCTGAATTGAGCTAAGCTGAATTTTTTTTTTCATGAGAGACATGAAAAACCCTTCAAAAAAAATCAGTGAATCCAGGAGATGGTTTTTTATCAACAAAATAGATAGACTACTAGCCAGACTAATAAAGAAGAAAAGAGAGAAGAATCAAATAGACACATGAAAAATTATAAAAGGGATATTACCATTGATCCCACAGTTACACAAACTATCATCAGAGAATACTATAAACATCTCTATGCAAATAAACTAGGAAATCTAGAAGAAATGGATAAATTCCTGGACACATACACTCTCCAAATTCTAAACCAGGAAGAAGTCAAATCCCTGAATAGACCAATAAAAAGTTCTGAAATTGAGGCAGTTATTAATAGCCTACCAACCAAAAAAAGTCCAGGACCAGGTGGGTTCACAGCCGAGTTCTACCAGAGGTACAAAGAGGAGCTGTTACCATTCCTTCTGAAACTATTCCAAACAAGAGAAAAAGAGGGAATCCTCTCTACCTCCATTTTATGAGGCCAGCATCATCCTGATACCAAAACCCGGCAGAGACACAACAAAAAAGGAAAATCAGGCCAATATTCCTGATAAACATCACTGTGAAAATCCTCAATAAAATCCTGGCAAACAGAATTCAGCAGTACATCAAAAAGCTTGCCCACCATGATCAAGAAGGCTTCATCCCTGGGAATTCAAGGCTGGCTCAACATCTGCAAATCAATAAACATAATCCATCACATAAACAGAACCAGTAACAAAAACTACGTGATGATCTCAATAGATGCAGAAAAGGCCTTCAATATAATTCAACACCCCTTCATGCTAGAAACTCTCAATAAACTAGATATTGATGGAATGTATCTTAAAATAATAAGAGCTAGTTATGACAAACCCACACCCAATATCACACTGAATAGGCAAATACTGGAAGCATTCCCTTTGAAAACTGGCACAAGACAAGGATGCCCTCTCTCACCACTCCTATTCAACATAGTATTGGAAGTTCTGGCCAGGGCAATCAGGCAAGAGAAAGAAATAAAAGATATTCAAGTAGGAAGAGAGGAAGTCGAATTGTCTCTGTTTACAGATGACATGATTGTATATTTAGAAAACCCCATTGTCTCAGTCCCAAATCTCCTTAAGCTGATAAGCAACTTCATCAAAGTCTCAGGATACAAAATCAATGTGCAAAGATCACAAGTTATAAACCAATAATAGACAGACACCCAAATCATGAGTGAACTCCCATTCACAATTGCTATAAAGAGAATAAAATACCTAGGAATACAACTTATAAGGGATGTGAAGGACCTCTTCAAGGAGAACTACAAACCACTGCTCAAGGAAATAAGAGAGGACACAACAAATGGAAGAACATTCCATGCTCACGGATAGGAAGAATCAATATCATGAAAATGGCCATACTACCCAAAGCAATTTACAGATTCAATGTTATCCCCATCAAGCTACCATTGACCTTCTTCACAGAACTGGAAATAACTACTTTAATTTTTATATGGAACCAAAAAGGAGCTCACATAGCCAAGACAATCCTAAGCAAAAAGAACAAAGCTGGAGGCATCATGCTACCTGACTTCAAATTATACTACAAGGCTACAGTAACCAAAACAGCATGGTACTGGTATCAAAACAGATATATAGACCAATGGAACAGAACAGAGGCTTCGGAAATAACACCACACATCTACAACCATCTGATCTTTGACAAATCTGACAAAAAACAAACAATTGGGAAAGGATTCCCTATTTAATAAATGACATTGAGAAAACTGGCTAGCCATCTGCTGAAAACTGAAACTGGTCCTTCCTTATACCTTATACAAAAACTAACTCAAGATGGATTAAAGACTTAAATGTAAGACCGAAAACCATTAAAACCCTGGAAGAAAACCTAGGCAATACTATTGAGGACATAGGCACGGGAAAGACTGCATGACTAAAACACCAAAAGCAAGGGCAACAAAAGCCAAAACTGACAAATGGGATCTAATTAAACTAAAGAGCTTCTGCACAGCAAAAGAATATATCATCAGAGTGAATAGGCAACCCACAGAATGGGGGGAAATTTTTGCAATCTATCTATCTGACAAAGGGCTAATATCCAGAATCTACAAAGAACTTAAATTTACAAGAGAAAAAAATGAACAACCCCATCAAAAAGAGGGCAAAAGATATGAACAGACACTTCTCAAAAGAAGACATTTATGTAGCCAACAAACATATGAACAAAAGCTCGTCCTCACTGGTCATTAGAGAAATGCAAATCAAAACCACAATGAGATACCATCTCAGGCCAGTTAGAATGGCAATCACTAAAAAGTCAGGAGACAACAGATGCTGGAGAGGACATGGAGAAATAGGAACACTTTTACACTGTTGGTGGGAGTGTAAATTAGTTCAACCATTGTGGAAGACAGTGTGATGATTCCTCAAGGATCTAGAACCAGAAATACCATTTGACCCAGCAATCCCATTACTGGGCATATATTCAAAGGATTATAAATCATTCTACTATAAAGACACATGCACATATATGTTTATTGTGGCACTGTTCACAATAGCAAAGAGATAGACTGGATAAAGAAAATGTGGCACATATACGCCATGGAATACTATGCAGCCATAAAAAAGAATGAACTCATGTCCTTTGCAGGGACATGGATGAGCCTGGAAACCATCATTCTCAGCAAACTAATGAAAAACAGAAAACCAAAACTGCATGTTCTCACTCATAAGTGGGAGTTTAACAATGAAAACACATGGACACAGGGAGGGGAACATCACACACTGGGGCCTGTTGCAGGGTAAGGGGCTAGGGGCAGGATTGCATTAGGAAAAATACCTAATATAGATGACAGGTTGATGAGTGCAGCAAACCACCATGGCACATGTATACCTATGTAACAAACTTATACATATACCCCCAAACATAAAGTATAATAATAAATTAAAAACAGCAAAAAAAAAAAAAAGCAGAAATTCTGCAGACAAAAATTCAATTGACACACTGAAGAATGCATCAGGGTCTTTTAATAGCATGATTGATCAAAGAAAAGAAAGGATTAATGAGGTTGGAGACAGGCTATTTGAAAATACACAGTCAGAGAAGACAAAAGAAAGATAAGAAAAAAATCATGACTACAAGATCTAGAAAATAGCATCAAAAGGGTAAATCTAAAAGTTATTGGCCTCAAAGAGGATGTAGAGAAAAAGATAGGGATGGGATGTTTTCTCAAAGGAATTATAACAGATAACTTTCCAAACCTAAAGGAAGATATCAACATCCAAGTACAAGAAGGTTATAGAACACCAAGCAGATTTAACTCAAAGAAGACAATCTCAAGGCCTTTAATAATCAAACTCCTCAAGATCAAGGATATAGAAAAGATCCTAAGAGCAGCAAGAGAAAAGAAACAAGTGACACCCAATGAACTCCAATATGTCCAGCAGCAGACTTTTCAGTTGAAACCTTACAGGCCAGAACAGAGTGGCATGACATATATAAAGTGATAAAGGCAAAAAAATTTTACCCTAGAATTGTATATCTGGTTAATATATATACATATATCCTTAAATATATATGTATATATAATATATATTTTTATATCCTTAAAACACAAAAGAGAAATAAAGACTTCCTAACAAACAAAAGCTGAGGAATTTCATCAACAACAGACCTGTCCTACAAGAAATGCTAAAGGAAGTACTTCAATAATAAAGAAAAGGACATTAATGAGCAATAAGTAATTACCTGAAGGTTCAAAACCCACTGGTAATAGCAAGTACACAGAAAAACACAGAACATTATAACACTAACTGTGGTGTGCAAGCTACTCTTATGCTAAGTAGAAAGACTAAATGATGAACCAATCAAAAATAACTACAATAGCTTTTCAAGACAGAAACAGTAGAATAAGGCATAAATAGAAACAACAAAAAGTTAAAAGTAAGGGAACAAAGTTAAGGTAGAGTTGTTATTCTTTTTTTCTTTTTTTTCTAATTTGTTTATACAAACAGTATTAACTTGTTATCAGCTTAAAATAATGAGTTATAAGATAGCATTTGCAAGCGTTATGGTAACCTCAAACCAAAAAACATTTAGCAGATACACAAAAAATAAAAAGCAAGAAACTAAACCATATCACCAGAGAAGATCACCTTCACTAAAAAAAGAAGAAAAAAGATCACAAAACAATCAGAAAACAAACAAAATGGCAGAATGGCATCTTTATTTATCAATAACATTGAATGAAAAGGATTACATTCTGCAAACAAAAGACAGAGTGGCTGAATGGATTTAAAAAAACAAGACACATTTATCTGTTGCCCACAAGAAATTCATTTCACCTATAAAGGCACATATAGACTGAAAATAAAGGGATGGAAAAAGATATTCCAAGCCAATGGAAACCAAGAAAAAACAAGAGTATCTATACTTATATCAGACAAAATAGATTTCAAGATAAAAATTATAAAAGACAGAAAATGTCACTAATGATAAAGGGGTAAATTTATCAAGACCATGTAACAATTTTAAATGTATATGCATTCAACACTGGGGCACCCAGATATATAAAGCAAATATTATTAGAGCTAAAGAGATAGAGAGATTCTAATGCAGCTATAACTGGAGACTTCTATATACCACTTTGAGTATCGGATAGATCTTCCAGACAGAAAATCAACAAAGAAATATTTAATTTAATCTGCACTAAAGATCAAATGGGTAGAATAGATACCCACAGAAAATTACATCCAATGGCTGCAGAATACATATTCTCTTCCTCAGCACATGGATCAATCTCAAAGATAAATCATACATTAGATCACAAAATAAGTCTTAAAACATTCCCAAAAAAATTGAAATAATATCAAGTATCTTCTCTGACCACAGTGGAGTAAAACTAGAAATCAGTAACAAGAGAAATTTTGGAAACTATATGAATACATTAAAATTAAACAATATGCTCTGGAATGACCAGTGGGTCAATAAAGAAATTAAGAAGGAAATTGAAAATTTTATTAAAATAAATGATAATGAAAACACAACAAATCAAAACCTATGGGATGCAGTAAAAGCAGTACTAAGAGGAAAGTTTCTATCTATAAGTGCCTACATCAAAAAAGAAGAAAAACTTCACATAAGCTAACAATGCATCTTAAAGAACTAGAAAAGCATCATGCAGCCTGTGATGGTTTATAAGAAATAAAGTCTCCTCTTAGAAAAGAGCAAACCAAACTGAAAATAAATAGAAGAAAAGAAATAAAAATTAGAGAATAAATGAAATCAAAATGAAGAAACACAAAAGATCAATGAAACAAAAAGTTGGTTTCTTGAAAAAATTAAACAAGATTGACAAATCTTTAGCCAGACTAGGAAAAAAAAAGAGAGAAGACCCAGCTACTATGAACAATAAATTGGAACAACAAATTTATTGGCTAATTTGCCAATAAATTGGGAAATTCAGAAGAAATGGACAAATTCCTAGACATGTACAACCTGCCAAAATTGAACCAGGAAGAAATCCAAAACCTGAAAAGACCAATAAGTAATGAGATTGAAGCTGTAATAAAGTCTCCCAGTAAAGAAAAGCCCAGGACCTGATGGCTTCACTGCTGAATCCCACCAATCATTTAAAGAACTAACACCAATCTTACTCAAACTATTCCAAAAAAATGGAGGGGAAAGGAATACTTCCAAATACATTCAATGAGGACAGTGTTACCCTGATAGCAAAATCAGACACATTAAAAAAACAAAAAACCTGCAAGCCAGTATCTCTTATGAATATTGATGCAAAAATCCTCAACAAAATACTAGCAAATTGAATTTAACAATACCTAAAAAGATTATTCATCATGATCAAGTGGGATTTATCCCTGGGATGCAAGGATAGTTCAACATATGCAAATCAATCAATGCAGTACATCATATGAACAGAATGAAGACAAAAAACATATGATCATTTCAATTGATGCTGGAAAAGCATTTGATAACATTCAACATCGCTTCATGATTTAAAAAAAAAGAAAAAAGCCCTGAAAAACTTGTGTATAGAAAGAACATGCCTCAACATAATATAAGCCATATAAAACCGACTTACAGATAGTATCATACTGAATGGGGAAAAATTGAAAGTCTTTCCTCTATGATTTGAAATATGACAAGGATGCCCACTTTAACTACTGTTATTCAACATACTACTGGAAGTCCTAGACAGAGTGATCAGACAAAAGAAATGAATAAGGGGCATGGAATTGGAAAGAAAGAAGTCAAATTATCCTTGTTTGCAGATGACATGGCTTTCTATTTGGAAAAACCTGAAGACTCAATTAAAAAAAAAAACTATTAGAACTGATAAATTCAGTAAAGTTGCAGGATAAAAAATCAACATATAAAAATCATTAGCGTTTCTGTATGCCACCAGTGAACAATCTGGAAATCGAAAAATGTAATCCGATTTATAATAGCCACAAATAAAATGAAATAGTAGGAATCGACCAAAGAAGTGAAAGATCTTTATAATGAAAGCTATGAAACACTGATGAAGGAAATAAAGAGAATATCAAAAAATGGAAAGATATTCCATGTTCTTGGATTAGAGGAATCAATATTGTTTAAATGTTCATACTATCAAAAGCAATCTACAGATTCGATGCAACCCCTATCAAAATAACAATGACATTCTTCACAGAAATAGAAAAAAAGTCTCAAAATTTATATAGAACCACAAAAGACCCAGAATGGCCAAATCTACCCTAAGCAAAAACAAAAAACAAAACTGAAGGAATCACACTTCCAATTATACTACAGAGCTATAGTCACCAAAACAGCATGGTTCTGGCGTAAAAACAGACACAAAGATCAATTGAGCAGAATAGAGAACCCAGAAACAAAATCATACACCTACAGTGAACTCATTTTTCATAAAAGTGACAATAACATACACTGTGGAAAAGACAGTCTCTTCAATAAATGGTGCTAGGAAAACTGGATAATGGAATAACTATATGCAGAAGCATAAAACTAGACCCCATCTGTAGCCATATACAAAAATCAAAAGAAAATCGATTAAAGACTTAAATGTAAGAGCTCAAACTGTGCAACTAGTACAAGAAAACATTGGGAAAAATCTCCAGGACATTGTTCTGGGCAAAAATTTCTTGAATACCCTACAAGCACAGGCAACCAAGGCAAAAATGGATTGCATCAAATTTTAAAAACATCTGCACAGCAAAGGAAACCATCAACAAAGTGAAGAGACACCCCACAGAATGCTATAAAATATTTGAAAACTAGCCTTCTCACATGTAATTAATACCCACACTATATAAGGAGCTAAAACGACTCTGTAAAAATCTAATAATCTGATTTTTTTAAATGGGCAAAGATTTGTATAGACGTTTTTCAAAAGAAGACATACAAGTGGCAAATAGGCATATAAAAAGGTGGTCAACATCACTGATCGTCAGAGAAATGCAAATGAAAATTACAATGAGGTATCATTTCACCCCAGTTAAAATGGTTTTTAGCCCAAAGACAGGCAATAACAAATGCTGGCAAGGATGTGGTGGAAAGGGAATTCTTGTACACTTTTGGTGGGAATGTAAATTAATATAACCACCATGGAGATACCTTAAAGAACTGAAAGTTGAGGTTCCTCAAAGAACTAAAAGTTGAGCTACCATATGATCCAGCAATCCCACTGCTGAGTATACACCCAAAAGAAAGGAAATCAGTGTATTAAAGAGATATCTTCACTCTCATGTTTACTGCAGCATTGTTCACACTAGCCAAGATTTGGAAGCAACCTAAGTGTCCATGATGAATGGATAAGAAAATGTGGTACTTATGGACACAGAAATACAAACTACCATCAGAGATTACTACAAACAGCTCTATGCACACAAATCAGTAAATCAGGAAGAAATGGATACATTCCTGGACACTTGTACTCTACCAAGAGTAAACCAGGAGGAAGTTGAAACCCTGAATAGACCAATAACAAGGGCTGAAGTAAAGGCAGCAATTAATAGCCTGCAAACAAAAAAAAAGTCCAGGTCCAGATGGGTTGACAACCGAAATCTACCAGACATACAAAGAGGAGCTGGTTCCATTCCTTCTAAAACTATCAAACAATACAAAAGGGGGGAATCCTCCCTAATTCATTTTACGAGACCAACATCATCCTAATACCAAAACCAGGCAGAGACTCAACTAAAAAAGAAAACTTCAGGCCAATATCCATGATGAACATTGACACAAAAATCTTCAATAAAGTACAGGTAAACCAATTGCAACAGCACATCAAAAAACTTATCCATCACGATCAAGAACGCTTCATCCCAGGGAAGCAAGGCTGACTCAACATACACAACTCCACAAATGTAATCCATCACATAAACGGAACCAAAGACCAAAACCACATGATTATCTCAATAGATGCAGAGAAAGCCTTTGACAAAATTCAACAGCCCTTCATGCTAAAAACTCTCAATAAACTAGGTATCGACAGAATGTATCATAAAATGATAAAATCCATTTATGACAAACCTAGAGTCAACATCATATTGAATGGGCAAAAGCTGGAGGAATTCCCTTTGAAATCAGGCACTAGACAAGGATGCCCTCTCTCACCACTCCTATTCAATATAGTATTGGAATTTCTAGCCAGAGCAATCAGGCAAGAAAAAGAAATAAAGTGCATTCAAATAAGAAAGAAGCAAGTCAAACTGTCTCTATTTGCAGACGACATGATTGTATATCTAAAAGACCCCATTGTCTCAGCCCAAAATCTTCTCAAACTGATAAGCAACTTTAGCAAAGTCTCAGGATACAAAATCAATGTGCAGAAATCACAAGTATTCCTATACGCCAATAACAGAGAGCCAAATCAAGAGCAAACTCCCATTCACAATTGCTACAAAGAGAACAAAATACCTAGGAATACAACTAACAAAGGAGGTAAAAGACCTCTTTGAGGAAAGTACAAACCACTGCTCAACAAAATAAAGACACAAATAGATGGGAAAACATTCCATGCTCATGGTTAGGAAGAATTAATATCATGAAAATGGTAATACTGCCTAAAGTAATCTATAGACTCAATGCTATCCCCATCAAGCTACCAATGACCTTATTCACAGAACTGGAAAAAACCACTTTAAACTTCATATGGAATCACAAGAGAGCCCGCATAGCCAAGACAATCCTAAGCAAAAAGAACAAAGCAGGAGGTATCACACTGTCAGACTTCAAACTATACTACAAGGCTACAGTAATCAAAACAGCATGGTACTGGTACCAAAACAGACATAGACCAATGGAACAGAACAGAGGCCCCAGAAGCAACACCACACATCTACAATCATCTGATCTTTGACAAACCTCACAAAAACAAGCAATGGGGAAAGGACTCCATGTTTAATAAATGGTGTTGGGAAAACTGGCTAGCAATGTGCAGAAAGCAGAAACTGGACCTATTCCTGACACCTTACACTAAAATTAACTCCAGACATATTAAACTTTTAAACATAAAACCTAACACTATAAAAACCCTGTAAGAAAACCTAGGCAAAACCATCCAAGACATAGGTATAGGCAAGGACTTCATGACTAAAACACCAAAAGCAATGGCAACAAAAGCTAAGATAGACAAATGGGATCTAATTAAAATTCAGAGCTTCTATACAGGAAAAGAAACCATCATTAGAGTGAACTGGCAACCAACAGAATGGGAAAAAAATTTTGCAATCTACCCATCTGACAAAGGGCTAATATCCAGAATCTACAAAGAACTAAAACAGACTTACAAGAAAAAAAACCCATTCGAAAATGGGCGAAGGATATGAAAAGACACTTTTCAAAAGAAGACATATATGAAGCCAACAAACCATATGAAAAATTGCTCATCATCACTGGTTATTAGAGAAATGCAAATCAAAACCATGTTGAGATACCATCTCACGCCAGTTATAATGACGATCATTAAAAAATCTGGAGACAACAGATGCTGGAGAGGATGTGGAGAAATAGGAACACTCTTACACAGTTGGTGGGAGTGTAAATTAGTTCAACCACTGTGGAAGAAAGTGGCAATTTCTCAATGATCTAGAAATAGAAATTCCATTTGACCCAGCAATCCCATTACTGGGTATATACCCAAAGAACTATAAATCATTCTGCTATAAAGACACATGAACATTTATGTTAATTGCAGCCCTGTGTACAATAGCAAAGACCTGGAACCAACCCAAATGCCCATCAATGATAGACTGGACAAAGAAAATGTGGTACATATACACCATGGAATACTACATAGCCGTAAAAAATGATGAGTTCGTGTCCTTTGTAGGGACTTGGATGAATCTGGAAGCCATCATTCTCAGCAAACTGACACAAGAACAGAAAACCAAACACCATATGTTCTCACTCATAGGTGGGTGTTGAACAATGAGAACACGTGGACTCAGGGAGAGGAGCATCACACACTGGGGGCAGTTGTGGGGGATAGGGGAGGGACAGTGGGGGGTGGGGAAGGTAGGGAGAGATAACATGGGGAGAAATGCTGGATATAGTATACACCTAAAGTAAAATTTAAAAATAAAAAAAGATTTTTTTTAAATGTGGTACTTATGCACAGTGGAGTACTATTGGACCATAAAAAAGAATGAGATCCAGTCATTTGCAACAACATGGTGGAAATGGAGGGCATTTTAAGTAAAACAGGCCAGGCACAGAAGACAATTATCACATGTTCTCATTTATTTGTGTGATTTAAAAATCAATTGAACTCGTGGGCATAGAGAGGAAGGTTGCCAGAGGATGGGAGGGGTAGTTGGGGGTGGGGGTTGAGGGGGGAGGTGAGGATGGTAAATGGGCATAAAAAAAGTAGTTAGAGTAAGATCTGCTATTTGATAACACAACAAGGTGACTATAGTCAATAATAACTTGAATGTACATTTAAAAATAAGTATAAAAGAATGTAATTGGATTATCTGTAACACATAAATGCTTGAGGGAATCACTCCCATTCTCCATGATGTGATTATTACATATTGCATGCCTGTATCAGAACATCTCATATATCATATAAATATATATACCTAATGGGGGAAGATGGCTGAAAGGAAGCTACTCCAGAGTGCAGCTACCACTGAGACAGAACCAGAGTGATATCTGCATCTCCGAGTGAGTTATTAGTTTTGCTTTAAAGGGACTGGTTGAACAGTGGGATCAATTCCCCAAAAAGGCAGCAAAAGCAGCCCAAAGGCATCCAGCCAAGGCAAGGTGGGCAGTGCCCCACCTGGAAAGTGTATCAGGCACGGAGGATTGGGGGTGGGGGCATCACCTCCTTGGTTCTCTAAATCAGATACAGCAATTCACTCCAAGACTTCGGCAGCACACAGACCAGGAAAACACCAACTGGCTGAGAATCACCCGGAGTCACAGACCTGGGCAACAGCCTAGGCTGGCAGCCCTGGCCAAACTGGTGCCTTATTAGTGCAGACCAGGGCAGAGATTTGGACTAATACTGAGAAAGCTTGCAAAAAGGAACTGCCCATCCCACAGAAGGGAGAGTAGAAAGCAGGGAGGGGGATACAACCAGACAGGCCCCTCCCCCACAAGATCCAGCAACCAGAGTCCCTCTCCCAGGAGAGTTTCACAGTTAACACATACTCCACCCAGGAACAGAGGGCTTGGCAGAGGGAAAGAGCCCACCATTGGGAAGGTGGGGCTAACCCTACCAGTACAGAAACCAGATGAAGAATAAACAGCAGTCTGGCTGAGACCAAGGCAGCCCAGCACTGCCACCACAGGCAGACAATGGACAGACTGTCTCAAGTGGCACACTGACACCTGCGTTTAAAAATAATAATAATAATAAAAAGCCTCATACAGGAGAAATAACCCCAACTTTAAGAGAGGATGTCCACTCAGAGAAGATGGGAAGAAACCAATGCAAAAAGGATGAAAACATCAAAGTCCAGAATGCCTCTCCTTTCCAGAGAGATTGCAATGACTCACCAGCAAGGCAACAAAACAGATCAGAAAATGATTTTGACAAGCTGACAGAAGCAAGCTTCAGAAGATGGGTAATAAACTTCTCTGAGCTAAAAGAACAGGTTTCAATCCAATGCAAAGAAATTAAGAGCCTTGAAAAAAGATTAGATGAAATGCTAACTAGAATAACCAGCCTAGAAAATAACATTAATGACTCAAGGGAGGTGAAAAACCCAGCACGAGAACTTCATGAAGCATACACAAGTTTCAATAGCCTAATCAATCAAGCAGAAGAAAGGATATCAGAGATTGAAGATCAACTCAATGAAATAAAAAGAGAAGGCAAGAAAAGAGAAAAAAGAGTCAAAAGAAATGAACAAAGCCTCAAAGAAATATGGGATTATGTGAAAAGATCTAATCTACACTTGATTGGTGTACCTGAAGAGGACAGGGAAAATGAATCCAAGCTGGAAAACACTCTTCAAAATATTATCAGAACTTCTCCAACCTAGCAAAGCAGGCCAACATTCAAATACAGGAAATGTAAAGAATACCACAGAGACACTCCTCAAGAAGAGCAACCCCAAGGCACATAATCAACAGATTCACCAGGGTTGAAATGAAGGAAAAAATGCTAAGGGCAGCCAGAGAGAAAGTTTGGGTCACCCACAAAGGAAAGCCCATCAAACTCACAGCAGATCTCTTGGCAGAAACCCTACAAGCCAGAAGAGAGTGGGGACCAATATTCAACATCCTTAAAGAAAAGAACTTCCAACCCACAATCTCTTATCCAGCCAAACTAAGCTTCATAAGCAAAGGAGAAAGAAAATACTTATGGACAAGTAATTACTGAGAGATTTTGTTGCCACCAGACCTGCTCTACAAGAGCTCGTGAAGGAAGCACTAAACATAGAAAAAAACATCCAGTAACAGCCACTGCAAAAACAAACCAAATGGTAAAGACCAACAATGCAATGAGAAACTGCATCAACCAATGGGCAAAACAACCAGTAACAAATTGGCAGGATCAAATTAATACATAACAATATTAACATTAAATGTAAATGGCCTAAATGCCCCAATCAAAAGACATAGACTGGCGAACTGGGTAGAGTCAAAACCTATAGGTGTGTTGTATTCAGGAAACCCATCTCACATGCAAAGGTACACATAGACTCAAAATAAAGGGATGGAAGATCTACCAAGCAATTGGAGAGCAGAAAAAAGCAGGGTTTGCAATTTTAGTCTCAGATAAAATCAACTTTAAACCAACAAAGATCTGAAGAGACAAAGAAGGACACTACATAATGGTGAAAGGATCAATACAACAAGAAGAGCTAACTATCCTAAATATATATGCACCCAATACAGGAGCACCCAGATACATAAAGCAAGTTCTTAATGACCTACAAAGAGACTCGGACTCCTGCACAACAATAGTGGGAGACTTTAACACTCCACTGTCAACATTAGACAGATCAATGAGACAGAAAATCAACAAGGATATACAGGATTTGAATGCAGAACTGGAACAAGCAGACCTAGTAGATATCTACAGAAATCTCCACCCCAAATCCACAGAATATACTTTCTTCTCAGCACCACATTGAACTTACTCTAAAATTGACCACATAATTGGAAGTAAAACACTCCTCAGCAAATGCAAAAGAATGGAAATCATAACAAATAGTCTCTCAGACCACAGTCTCTCAGCCTCTCAGATCTCAGATCTAATCAAATTAGATCTCAGGTTTAAGAAACTAACTCAAAACCACACAACTTCATGGAAACTGAACAACTGGCTCCTGAATGTTGACTGGATAAACAATGAAATGGAGGCAGAGATAAAGATGTTCTCTGAAACCAACAAGAATGAGGACACAATGTACCAGAATCTCTGACACATTTAAAGCAGTGTTTAGAAGGAAATGTATAGCAATAAATGCCTACAAGAGAAATGAGGAAAGATCTAAAATCAACACCCTATTATCAAAATTGAAAGAGCTAGAGGAGCAAGATAAAAAAAAAAAAACTCAAAAACTAGCAGAAGACAAGAAATAACTAACATCAGAGAAGAAATGAAGGAGATAGAGACATTAAAAACCCTTCAAAAAATCAATAAAGCCAGGAGTTGGTTTTTTGAAAAGATCAACAAAATAGACAGAC
>CAUYQU010008815.1:0-21449 GCA_963574635.1 Cheracebus regulus
TGAACTGCTGCTATGCGGCCATCTTGGATCTCTCTCCACCCGGTGATGAAGTTTTTTTCTGTTTCTTAGTTTTCCTTTGGTGGATGCCCATTCCCCACAGAGCTGGACCTCCCCGGGTTTGCTGTGCTTGCTGTGAAACTCTCAGTCCTCAGCACTTCCAATTGCTGTTTTCCTTGTGGGGATGGGACCAGCCGAGCCCGTCCATCCCGTATACTCCGCACCGAGAAGCACCATGCTGGGGCACTGGCAAAACAGCTGTGCCGGCCAAAAGAGTCGTGCTGGTGACCCGTGTGGCTCCTCTGCTGGGAATCTCCCGGTCTGTAGGCAGCAAAAATTCGTCAGAAAGTGCAGCGTCCACTTGTTCTCTGTGCTTTCACTGGGAGCTACATTCCTGAGCTGTTGCTAACCGGCCATCTTGGATCTCTCCAGGACGTTTTTATGAGTGTCTGTTCTGGCAACCCCCTGGCACCATAGAAGCCTGAGGGGGCCCCAGCACAGAAGCTAAGAAGGGTCAGGATTGGCTGGGGCTTGGATAGAGGACCACCTGAGGATACCAGGAGCATGAGGCTTTTGTCTTCCCTGTTTCTTCTGCTTTGCCCCACTTGTTCCAATGCTTTCCAATCGCCCCCAACTCACTGACCCCTCACTTTTCCACCTGCCTACACAACTATGGCAGCCCTGGATGTTCTTGTAGGGGTTTTCCTGGCAGGCCTTGGGCATCATGGCATCCTCATGGCACCCCAGCAAGGAAGCTAAGAAAGGTTGAGCCTGGCTGGGGCTTGAATGGGGGGCCACCTGGGGAGACCAGAGACGAGGCTTTTTCCTTCCCGCTCCCTTTTCACTTTCCCTCACTTGTCACACTTTCCAGCTGTCCCCTGACTCTAGCCTTTTATTTTCTGTCAGCCTGCAAGCCCATTGCGACCTGGGACCTCCTTGTAAGGGTTTGTCACAGTTGACCCCAGGTGCCAAAGCACCTTGAGGGTACCCCAGCCCGAGAGCTAAGCAGGGTCAGGCTTGGCTAGGGCTTGGATGGGGGCCCACCTGGTGGGACAGAGTCTGGAGGCTTTTGGCTTCTTGCCTCCTTCCTGATTTCCTCCAATTGTTGCAACTCCTTCTATCTGGCCAGCCCTTTTTCACCTGCCTGTGCCCCTGTTGTGGCCTGGGACCTCTCCTTTCTGAAGGCACCAAATTCCATCGAAGCTAAGAGGGGTCGGGCCTGGCTTGGCTAGGATTGGGGACTTCCCAAGGAGATGGGGGCTGGTTGCTTTTGGCTTCCGATTCTTTTCCCATTTTTCCCTGCTTGTCACAAAGCATCCCAACAGCCTCCGACACTCTGACTTTTCCTTATTGACTTCCACAATCCTGTGCCCCTCTGTGTTGTGGGGTGTCCCTGAGGGGGACCATCCTAGCAGCCCTTGGGCTTCACAGCAGCCTGAGGGTGCCCCAACCTAGAAGCTAAGCAGGGTAGAGCCTCAGTATGGGGGACTGCTTAGGGAGACTGGGGTCTACAGGCTTGTGACTTCCCACTCCCTCCTGGTTTTCTGCTTGTCACAACACTTCCCAAACACTCGCTAACTCTCTGGCACTTCTTTTCCAGCTAACCTGCTCCCCACCCGTGGCCAGGCACCTGCTTGTGGGGCTTCATCTATGCAGCCTCTGAAAACCATAGCAGTCTGAAGGTCAGGGTATGGTTGAGAAACGTTGCTACAAGGGGGAAAAGGTGGAAAAGTGCAGGAAGCCAAAAACCTCTAAGGCCAGTCATTCCATGTGGTACTCCATCCAAGTGTCAAATTAGGCCCAACCCTGCTTAGCTTCCGGGCTGGGGGTCCTCAGTCTACTATGGTGATGGGAAGCTGCTGGA
The DNA here is from genome assembly GCA_963574635.1 of Cheracebus regulus. NCBI lineage: Eukaryota > Metazoa > Chordata > Mammalia > Primates > Pitheciidae > Cheracebus > Cheracebus regulus. Next base: position 1,862 of record CAUYQU010008815.1, read on the forward strand.
ACAAACCCACATGGGGAAGTTCCAGTTCAAGGTGGGGGGCGCCAGCAGGAGGAAATGGGAGATTAGGGAGTCAGAGGGCAGTTGGAAATAGTTGCCAAAAGTGGAGGAAAGCAGTAAGTTAGCAGGAGGCCAAAAGCCTCCAGCCACCAGATTCCCAAGGTGATCCCTCATCTAAAGCCCAGATATGCCCTACCCTGCTCAGCTTGCATGCTGGGGCACCCTTAGGCTGCTATGGCAACTGGAATCAGCCGGGACGGATCCTCATGGGGAAGTCTGTATTGGACATGATATGGTGTTCAGAGTCCAGGGGTGGTTAATAAGTGTTTCAATAAGAAGAAAAAAGTGGGAAAAGAGCAGGAAGCCAAAAGCCTCCAGCCCTGATCTCCCCAAGTGGTCCCCCATCCAAGCCTCAGTTAAGCCAAACCCTGCTTAGCTTCCAGGATGAGCCACCCTCAGGCTGCAGGGGCCCATGGGGCCTGCCAGTACAAACCACCACAAAGAGGTACCAGGCTGCAGTGAAAACACTAGCAGGTAGGGGCCAGGAAGCTAAGCAGGGTTAAGCCTGGCAGAGACTTGGATGGGGGACTGCCTGGAAAGACTGTGGGCTGGAGGCTTTTGCCTTTTCATCTTTGTGAAGCTTTTCCCTCTTGTCCCAACGCTTTCCCTCTTGCCTACACCCACACCAAGACCTGGGACCTCCCCATGTGGGTTTGTCTTGGCAGCTCCTAGGTGCCATAGTAGCCCTAGGGCACCACAGCCCAGAGGCTAAGCAGAGTCAGGCCTGTCAGGGCTTGGATGGGGGACTGCCTGCAAAGGCCAGGTGCTGGAGGTTTTTTCTTTTAGATGTCAACAAGCTTTCCCCGGATAGTCCCAAGGCTTCCCAACTGTACCTGAATCTGCATCTTTTTTTCCCACTTGCCTACACCCATGCCTTGTCCCAGGACTTCCCCATGTGGGTTTGTATTGGCAGTCCCAAGGCACCATAGCAGCCCTACAGTGCCACATCCCAGAAGCTAAGCAGGGTCTTGCCTGGCTGGGGCTTGGATAGTGGACCACCTGGGGAGACCAGGAGCTGGAGGCTTTTGCCTTCCCCATTTCTTCCATTTTGCCCTCTTGTCCCAACTCTTCCCAACCACCCTCTGACTCACTCGCCTCACCTTTTCCGCCAGCTTGCAGCCCTCAGGTGCCATAGCACCCTGAGGATGCCCCAGCGTGAAAACTAAGCAGGGTCGATCCTGGCTGTGGCTTGGATGGGGGCCGCCTTGGGAGACCAGAGGCTGGAGGCTTTTTTCTTCCCACACTCTTTTATCTTTCCCCCACTTGCCCCAACACTTCTCAACTGCCCCCTGACTCTGACCCCATATTCCATCAGCCTGCAAGCCTGCTGTGGCCTAGGACCTCCCTGTAAGATTTCCTCCCTGTAAGATCCCTGGTGCCATAGAATTCTGATGGTGCACCAACCCGGGAGCTAAGCAGGGTCGGCCCTGGCTGGGTCTTGAATAGGGGATGGCCAGAGGGTATAGGGGGCTAGAGGCTTTTGGATTCTGGCTCCTTTCCCTCTTTTCCCCGAATGTAGCCACACTTCCCAAACATCCCCTGACTCTGGCCAGCCCTTTTCAGCTTGCCTGTGCCCCAGCCATGGCCTGGGACCTCCCTGAATGGGCTTGCCTCTGAAGTAGCCAGTCACCACGGCAGCCTGTGGGTGCCTCAGCCCGGAAGCTAAGTAGGATAGGTCCTGGCTTGAGCTTGGATGGGGGACTGCCTAGGGAGAAAGGGGCTAAAGGCTTTTCACTTCCAGTTTCCTTCCCAATTTCCCCTGCTTGTCGCAAAGATTTCCAACCTCCTCCTGACACTCAGGCTATCACTTTCCTACTCCCGCATGCTTGTACCCCCTCCATGTCCTGGGGTGTCCCTGAGGGGCTGTGTCCTAGCAGCCCTTGGGTGTCATGGTAGCCCAAGGATGCCCCAGCCTAGAAGCTAAGCAGAGTCAGGTCTCAATGGTGCTTGGATGGGGACTGCTTGGGGAGAGTGGAAGCTAGAGGCTTTTGGCTTCCCTCTCCCTCCCAGGCTTTTTGCAATGCTTCCCAACCAACCGCTAACTCTCTGGCCATCATATTTCATACCACCTTTTCCCCACTGTGGCCAGGGACTTCCCTGTGGGGGTCCGTCATGGCAGCAGCTCAGGTGCAGTAACAGCCTGAGGTCACCCCAGCTCAGAGCTAAGCATGGTAGGGACTGGCTGGGACTTGTATGGTGGAACGCCTGGGGAGATAAGGGCCTGGAAGCTTTTGGCTTCCCGCTCCCTTCCCACTTTCTTCTGCTTTTTGGAACACCTTCCAGCTAAACCCTAACTCTCTGGCCTTTTCTTTTTGATCCCCTGCACCCCCACTGTGGCCTTGGACATTTCAGCAGCTACCAGGTGACATAGCAGCCTGAGGGCCCCCCAGCCTGAAAGCTAAGCAGAATTAAGCCTTGCTTTGGCTTGTAGGAAGAACCACACGGGGAGATCAAGGGCTGAAAGCTTTTGGCTTCCAGCTCCTTTTATCATTCCCCCACTTACTGCAGTGCCAAAAGCAGGGGAATGCGGGAAATGAGCAGGAGGCCAAAAGCCTCCAGCCACCTGACTCCCCAGGTAGTCCCTTATCTCAGCCCCAGCAGTGCCCTACCCTGCTTAGCTTCCATGCTGGGTGCCCTCAGGCTGCTATGCCAACCAATGTCAGCTGTAACAGACACCCATGGGGAGGTCTCAGTTTATGTTGGGGGCACAGATGGGCGGGAAGTGGGGCCCAAAGAGTTTTGGGTCAGTTAAGAAGTGTGAAAAGCGGGAGAAAGAAAAAAAAGAGCAAGAAGTCAAAAGCCTCCAGCCCCAGTCTCCCCAAGTGGTCCCCCATTCAAGCCTCATTCAATCACAGTTGTGCTTAGCTATGGCCTATGGAGCCTGCAAGGGCAAACCCCCATACAGAGGCCCAGGGCTGCAATAAGAAAGCCTGTGGGCAGGGCCCCAGAAGTTAAGCAGGTTCGGGCTTGGCAGAGTCTTGGATGGGGCTCTGCCTGCAAAGACCGGGGGCTGGAATCTTTCCTTTTCACCTTCTTAAAGCTTTCCCCTGCTTTTCTCAGTGCTTCCCAACGGACCCCTGACTCTCTGTCTCCTGTTTCCTGCTTGCCTAGGCCCACAAACTCCCCATGTGGGTTTGTCTCGGCAGTCTCCAGGCGCCATAGCAGCCCTAGGGCCCCACAGCACAAAAACTAAGAAGGGTCAGGCCTGGTTGGGGTTTGGATGGGGACTCCCTGTAAAGACCAAGGGCTGGATGCTTTTGCCTTTTGCCTTTCTCAAGCTTTCTCCACTTGACCCAGTGCTTGCCAACCGCCCTGAGTCTCTGTTCTTTCTTTCCCACTTGCCTACACACCTGCTGCAGCCAGGTTCTTCCCTGCATGGGTTGGTCTCAGCAGCCCCCAGGCACCATAGCAGCCCTAGATCATTGTAGCCCGGAAGCTAAGCAGGGTCTGGCTTGGGTGGGTCTCGGATGGGGGACTGCCTGGGAAGATGTGGGCTGGAGGCCGTGGCTTTCCGTTTCCTTCCCGCTCTCTCCTGCTTGTCACAAACCTTCTTAACTGCCTCTTGAAACTCTGGGTTTCGATAACAGTTTCCTGACTGCCTGCACCCCTGCCAAAGACATAGACCTTTCTGTGGGTTTTTGTTTCAGCAGCCTCCTGACACCATTGCATCCTGAGGGTGCCCCAGCCCAGAAACTAGGCAGTGTCAGGCTTGACTGGGGCTTGGACAGGGAACCACCTGGGGAGACCAGGAGGTGGAGGCTTTTGGCTTCCCCTTCTCTTCAGCTTTTCTTCACTTGTCCCAACACTTCCCAATCCCTCTGATTCACTAGTCCCCTCCTTTTCCGCCTGCCTGTGTCCCCACAGCAGCCTGTGACGTTCTTGTGAAGGTCCACCCAGCAGCCCTCAGGCGCCACAGGACACGAAGGGGGCCCCAGCACAGAAGCTAAGAAGGGTCAGGCTGGCTCGGGATTGGGTGGAGGGCTTCCTGGAGAGACTGGGGATGGAGGCTTTTCTGTTCCCACTCCCTTTTCACTTTCTTCTTCTTTTTGCAACACTTCCCAACTTCCCTCTGACCCTGGATTCCTCATTTCCATCAGCCTGCAAGACCTTCTCTGCCTGGGATCTCCCCGTAAAAGTTATTCTCAGCAGACCTGCGTGCCACAGCACCCTAAAGGCACCCCAGCCCAGAAGCTAAACCAGATCAGTCCTGGCTTAGGCTTGGATTGGGAACCCTCTGCATGGAAAAGGGGCTGGAGGCTTTTGGCTTCTTCCTCCCTTCCATCTTTACCCCAATTATCACAATGCTTACCAACTGCCCCCGACCCTGGCCAGCCTTTCTCCACCTGCCTGCACCCCTGCCATGGCCCAGGACCTCCCTGAAGGGGTCTGTCTCTGAAGTCACTGAATGCCATCACAGACTGGGGGTACCTCAGCCCGAATGCTACATAGGATTGGACCTTACTTGTGCTTGAATGGGGGACCACCTTGGTTGACTGGGGCTGGAGGCTTTTGGCTTCCGGTTCCCTTTCCAATTTTTTCTGCTTGTTGCAAAGCTTTCTAACCATCGCCTGACACTCTAGATTTCACTTCACCACTCCGGCAAGCCTGTGCCTCTGCAGCATCACCAAGGGCGTCTGTGCTAGCAGCCCTTGGACACCATAGAAGACTGAGGACACCCCAGCCTAAAATCTAGGCAGAGTTGGGCCTCACTGGGGCTTGAATAGGGGACTGCTTGGGCAGACTGTGGTCTAGAGGCATTTGGCTTCCTGATTCCTCGCAATTGTTCTACTTGTCACAATGCTTCCCAACCACCTGCTAACTCTCTTGTCCTTCTTTTCCAGACCACCTGCTCCCCCCACACACTGCCAGGGACCTCTCCGTGGTGGTTTGTCATGGCAGTTACCAGGCACAATAGCAGCCTGATGTCACTCCAGCTCACAGCTAAGCAAGGTCTGGACTAGCTGGGACTTGGATGATGGAAGGCCTGGGGAGATAAGCACCTGAAAGCTTTGGGCTTCCCGCTCTATTCCCACTTTTTCAGCTTGTCACAGTGCTTCCCAACTGACCCTGACTCTCTGGACCTTTTCTTTTTGTCCACATGAACCCCCGCTGTGGCCTGGGACTTCCCTATAGGGCCCGTTTCTGCAACTAGTGGATGCCATAGCAGACTGAGAGCTCCCCAGACCAGAAGCTAAGCAAGGTCAGGCCTTGCTATGGTTTGTATGATGGACCATCTGAGGAGACTGGGGGCTGGAAGTTTTTGGTTTCCAGCTGCCTTTCCACAATTCCCCGCTTACCGCAATGCTTCCCAACCACCTAGTTACTTCCTGGCCTGTCTCCCACATGCCTTTGTCCCCACCGTGGTCCTGGTCTGTCTAGGCAGCCCCCGAACACCATAGCAATCTGATAGTCAGGGGGTGGTTGAGAACCATTGCAACAAGGGGTGAAAGTGGGAGAAGCGCAGGAAGCCAAAAGGCTGCAAGCCTGGTCTTTCCACAGAGTTCCCTACCCAAGCGCCAGCCAGGCTTGACCTTGCTTAGCTTCCAGCTGCAGCACTCTCAGGCTGCTATGGTGACTGGAAGCTGCCAGAACGAACCCTGACAGGAAAGCCCCAGGCCGAGGCAGGGTGCAGGCAGGCAGAAAAGCGGGGTCAGAGGGTCAGAGGTTGGTTGCAAAGAGTTGCCAAAACCAGCGGAAAGCAGGAAGTGAGTGGGAGGGCAAAAGCCTCCAACCACCAGACTCCCCAGGTGGTCCCTTACCTAAGCCCAAGCCATGCCCTGCCCTGCTCAGCTTTCATGCTGGAGCACCCTCAGGCTGCTATGCCATCTGGGGTTAGCCGGGACAGACCCACACAGGGAGGTCCCAGTCTGTGTTGGGGGGTGCAGATGGGCAGTTAATGGTGTCCAGAGAATTGGAGGGTGGTTAAGAAGTGTTGCAACAAGCTGGGGAAAGCGGAAAAAGAGTGGGAAGCCAAAAGCCTCTATCCCTGGTCTCCTTGGGTGGTCTCCCATCCAAGCCTCATTCAAGCCAGACCCAGCTTAGCTTCCTGGTCCAGGCACCTTCAGGCTGCTATGGCTCATGGAGCCTGCCAGGACAAACACCTACAAAGAGGTCCTGTGCTGCGGCGAGAATGCTGGTGGGCAGGGCCCCAGAAGCTAAGCAGGCTCAGGACTGGCAAAGTTTTGGATAGGGAACTACCTGGAAAGACTGGGGACTCGAGGCTTTTGCCTTTTTGCCTTCTTCAAGCTTTGCCTCGCTTGTCTCAATGCTTCCCAACTGCCCCCTAACTCTCTGTCCCCCTTTTCCAACTTGCCTTCACATTTTCCGAGGCCCAGGATCTCCCTGTGTGGGTTTGTCTTGGCAGCTCCAGGATCCATAACAGCCCTAGGGTGCTGGAGCCTGGAAGTTAAGCAGAGTCTGGTCTGGCTGGGGCTTTGCCTTTTCACCTTCTTCAAGCTTTTCCCCAATTGTCTTAATGCTTCCCAACTGCCCCCTGATCTCTGTCCTCTTTTTCCCATTTCCCTAAGTCCCTGATGCAACCTAGGACTTCTCCTGGAGGATTTGTCTCGGTAGCCCCCAGGCATCATAGCAGCCCTAGCGCACTTTAGTCTGGAAGCAACACAGGGTCTGGTCTGCCTGGGGCTTGGATGGGTGACCACCTTCGTAGATGATGAGGGGCTGGAGGTTTTGGTTTTCTGTTTTTATTCACTAACCCTGCTTGTTGCAATGCTTCCCAAGTGTCTCCTGACACTCTGGCTTTCTATTTCGTGTTCCTGCCTGCCTGCACTCCTGCCAAGCACAGGGACCTTTCCACAAATGTCCATTCCAGAAGCCCCAGGCAACACAGCAGCCTGCGGGCACCCCAGCTCAGAAGCTAAGCATGGTCAGGCTTGACTGGCACTTGGATGGGTGACCACATGCAGAGACCAGGAGCTGGAAACTTTTGCCTTCCTTCTTTCTTCCACTTTGCCCCGCTTGTCCCAGGGCTTCGCAAGCAACCCCTGACTCACTGCTCTCCCCACTTCACTGCTTCCCTGAGCCCCCATGGCAGCCCAGGGCATACTTGTGGGGGTCCACCAGGCAACCTTCAGATTCAATAGCACTCTGAGGGGACCAAAGTGCAGAAGCTAAGCAGGTTTAAGCACGGCTGTGGCTTGGATGGGGGCCACCTTGGGAGACCAGATGCTGGAGGCTTTTTCCTTCCCACTCCCTTTTTACTTTCCCTTGCTTGTCACAACACTTCACAACTGCCCCCTGACTCTTCTTCTCTTTTCCATCAGCCTGCAAGCCAGTCATGGCCTGGGAACTCCCCTTAGGTGTTTGACCCTATAGATCCTTGGTGCCATGGCACCCTGAGGGCTCCCCCGCACTGGAGCTAAGCAGAGTCAGGCCTGGCTGGGGTTTGGATGGGGGACCACCTGGGGAGACAGGGACTGGAGGCTTTGGGCTTTTTGCTCTCTTTCCGCTTTCCCCCAATTATCATAATGCTCCCCAACTGCCCTCTGACTCTGGCCAGCCCTATTCTACCTTCCTGTGACCCTGTTGTTGCCCGAGACCTCTATTAAAGGATCTGTCTCTGAAGTCACCGAACACCATCACAGCCTCAGGGTGCCTCAGTCCAAAAGCTAAGCAGCATTGAGCCTGGCTTGGGCTTGGATAGAGGACTGCCTGGGAAGATGAAGGCTGGAGGCTTTTCGCTTCCAATTTTCTTCCCAATTTCTCCTGCTTGTCGCAAAGCTTTTCAACTACCTTCTGACACTCTGGCTTTCCTGTTCCTACTCCCACACACCTGTGCCCCCTCTGCATCCTAGAACATCCCTGAGGAGGTCTGTCCTAACTGCTCTTGGGCACCATAGCAGCCTGAAAGCGCCACAGCCTAGAAGCTAAGCATGGTTGGGCCTCAGTGGAGTTTGGATGGGGAACTTTTTGGGGAGACCGGGGGATAGAGGCTTTTGTCTTCCCACTCACTCCCTGTTTTTTGCTTGTCGCAAGGCCTTTCAACCACCCGCTAACTCTCTGGCCCTCGATTTCCACCCCATCGGCTTCTCCCTGCAGCCAGGGTCCTCTCCATGGGGATACATCATGGGAGATCCTGGGTGCAATAGTTGCCTGAGGTCGCTCCAGCTCAGAGCGGAATACTGTCAGGACTGGCTGGGGTTAGGGTGGTGGCCATTTTGGGGTGATAAGGACCTGGAAGCTTTTGGCTTCCTGCCCTCTTCCCACTTTCTTCTGCTTGTCACAACACTTCGCAACTGACCCCTCACTCTCTAGTCCCTTGTCTTTTGTCCCCATGCACCCCTGCTGTGGCCCAGAACCACCCAGTGGGGTTTGTTTCAGCAGCTACCGGGCACCATAGCAGCCTGAAGGCTCTTCAGCCTGAAAGCTAAACAGGGTCAGTCCTTGCCATGGCTTGTATGAAGGACCACCTGGGGAGACCAGGGGCTGGAGGCTTTTGGATCCCAGCTCCCTTTCCACTTTCACCCACTTTCCTCAATGTTTCCCAACAGCCAGATTACTTCCTGGCCTTCTGTTTTCTGCCTGCCTTTGCCCCCACCATTGTCCTGGACCTCCTTGTGAGGCTCCTTCTAGTCAACTCCTGAACACCACAGCAGTCTGAGAGTCAGGGGTCAGTTAAGGAACGTTGGGACAATGGCAGAAAGTGGAAAAAGGGCAGGAAGCCAAACGCCTAGAGGCCCGGTCTTTCCTGCTGTTCCCCATTCACGTGTCAGCCAGGCCTGACTCTGCTTAGCTTCTGGGCTGGAGTGCCCTCAGGCTGCTATGGCAACTGGGGGCTGACAAAACGGAACCCCACCAGGAAGTCCCAGGCTGAGGCAGGGATGCAGGTGGGCAGGAAAGGGGGGCTCGTGGAGTCAGAGGGTGGTTTAGAAGAGTTACCAAAAGTGTGGGAAGGAGAGAAGTGAGCAGGAGGCCAAGAGCCTCCAGCCACCAGACTCCCCAGGCATTTTCCTGTCTAAGCTCCAGCCATGCCCCAGCCTGCTCAGTTTCCGTGCTGGGGTACCCTCAGGCTACTATGCTGACCGAGGTCAGCTGGGACAGAACCCCATGGAAAAATCCCTTCCCACGTGTGAGAAATTGTGTCTAGAGAGTCTGGGGATGGTTAAGAAGTGTTGAGACAAGCAGTGGAAGTGAGAAAAGAGCAAGAAGTCAGAAGCCTCCAGCCACAGTCTCCCCAGTCTGTCCCCCATCTAAGCCTCAGTCAAACCTGGCCCTGCTTAGCTTTCAGCCGAGGCTCCTTTAGCCTGCTATGGCCCATGGAGCCTACCAGAACAAACCCCTATAAAGAGGCCCTGAGCTGCAGCAAAAACTTCGGTGGGTGTGGGCCTGGAAGCTAATCAAGTTCAGGCGTGGCAGAGGCTGGGATCGGGGACCATCTGGAAGGACTTGGGCCTGGAGGCTTTTGCCTTTTTGCCTTCTTTATGTTTTCCCCTGTTTGTCCCAATGCTTCCCAACGCCCCACTGACTCTCTGTCCCCCATTTCCCATGGCCTACACCACTGCTGAGGCCCTGGACATGCCTGTGTTTGTCTCAGCAGCAGCCAGGTGCCATAGCAGCCCTATTGTGCCGCAATCTGTGAATCTAAGCAGGGATGGGCCTGGCTGGGCTTGGATGGGGGGCTGCCTCTAAAGACCAGGAAATGGAGGCTTTTGCCTTTTTGCATTCTTCAAGCTTTCTCTGGCTTGTATCAGCACTTCCCAATCACCCCCTATCTTCTCTTTCCTGCTTGCCTAGGTCCCCCACCATGGCCTAGGACTTCCCCATGTGTGCATTTCGCTTTGCAGCCCCCAGGAGCCATAGCAGCTCTAGGGCGCCACAGCCCAGAAGCTAAGCAGGGTATCCCCTGCTTGTGGCTTGGATGGAGGACCGCCTAGGGAGACTGGAACTGGAGGATTTTTTGCTTCCATTTTCCTTCCCAATTTCCCTGCTTGTTGCAAAGCTTCCCAAACGCCCCCTGACATTCTGGCTTTCCCACTCCCACACGCCTGCAGCCCTGCCGCATCGTGGGGAGTCCCCAGTGGGGTTTCTCCTAGCAGCCCTTGAGCACCATAGCACCCTGAGGTCACCCAAGGTCAGAAGCTAAGCAGGGCTGGGCCTCATTGGGGCTTGGATGGGGGACAGCTTAGGAAGACTGAGGATTAGAGGCTTTTGGCTTCCTGCCTTTTTTGATTTTTGCTTGTTGCAACGTTTCTCAACCACCTGCTAACTCTCTGATCCTCCCCTTCCAGGCTGCTTGCTCCCTGCGCAGCCTGGGACCTCCCTGTGGCACTCCATGTAGGCAGACCCTGAACACCATAGCAGTCTGAGAGTCAGGGGGCAGTTGAGAAACAGTTCACAAGGAAGGAAAGCAGGAAAAGAGTAGGAAGCCAAAATCCTCCAGGCCCAGTCTTTACACGCAGTCCCCCATCCAAGTGGCAGCCAGGCTGGACCCTGATTAGCTTCCTGACTGGGGCACCCTCAGGCTGCTATGGCGAATGGGGGCTCCTGGAACAGACAACCACGGGGAAGTCCCAGGCTGAGGTGGAGGCACAGGCTGGCAGGAAAAAAGGGGTCAGCGTCAGAGGGCAGTTGGGAAGTTGCCAAAAGTGGGGGAAAGCGGAAGTGAATAGGAGGCCAAAAGCCTTCAGCCATTGGATTCCTCAGGCGGTCCCTTATCTAAGCTTCAGCCAAGCCCTACCCTACTCAGCTTCCATGCTGGGGCACCCTCAGGCTGCTGTGCCAACTGGGGTCAGCCTGGGCGGACCCCCACAAGGAGGTCCCAGTCCATGTTGAAGACGAAGCTGGGCAGGAAATGATGTCCAGAGAGTTTGGGGGTGGCTAAAAAGTGTTGCGACAAGCATGGGAAAGAGGAAAAAGAGTGGGAAGCCAAAAGCCTCCAGCCCCAGTCTTCCCAGGTGGTCCCCAGTCGAAGTCTCAGTCAAGCCCAACCTGGCTTAGCTTCTGGGTCCAGGCACACTCAGACCGCTAGGCCCAAAAGGCCTGCCAGGAAAAATCCCATAAAGACGTCTGGGGCTGTGGCAAGAATGCCGGTGGACGAGGGCCTGGCAGCTATGCAGGGTAGGGCCTGGCAGTATCTTGGATGGGGGACCACCTGGAAAGACCAGGGGCTGGGGCCAGTGGCTTTTGGCTTCACCTTCTTCAAGCTTTCTTTCGCTTGTCACAGAGCTTCCCAGCTGACCCCTTACCCTCTGTTCCTTGTTTCATGCTTGCCCATGCCCCTGCTGAGGCCCAGGACCGCCCTGTGTGTGTTTGTCACAGCAGCCCCCAGGCAACCTAGCAGCCCTAGGGTGCCGCAGCCCAGAAGCTAAGCAGGATCAGGCCTGATTAGTGCTCGGATGCAGGACTGCCTTGGGAGGCAGGGGCTGGAGGCTTTGGCTTCCCGATTCCTTGCCACTCTCCACAGATTGTCACAACGTTTTTCAAGCATCTCTTGACACTCTGGCTATTTCACATTCCTGCCTGCCTGTGACCACACAAAGGAAGAGAACATTTCTGTGGGTGTCTGTCCAGGCAGCCTTGTGGCGCAATAGCAGTCTGTGGGTGCCCCACCCCTGAAGCTAAGCAGAGTCAGGTGCTTGACTGGCACTTGGATGGGGGACCGACCACCTGGGGAGACCAGGAGCTGGAGGGTTTTTCCTTACTTCTTTTTCCCGCTTTTCAGCTCTTGTCCCAAGGCTTCCCAACCACCTCTTGATTCACAGTCACCCCACTTTTCTGACCACCATCGTCCCCATGGCAGCCTGGGACATACTTATGAGGACCTGCCCATCAGCCCTCAAGCACCATAGCACCCTAAAGGGGTCCAGCACAGAAGCTAAGCAGGGTCAAGCCTGGCTGGGGCTTGGTTGGAGGGCCACTTTGGGATACAGGGGGCTGAAGGCTTTTTCATTCCTGCTCCTTTTTTGAATTTCTCTGCTTACCACTATGCTTCCCAACCATCCCCTGACACTGGTACCCTGTTTTCTAACAGACTGCAAGCCTGTCACAGCCTGGGACCTCCCAGTAAGGGTTCTTCCCAGTAGACTCCAGGTACCATAACACCCTAAGTGCACCACAGCCTGGGAGCTAAGCAGGGTCTGGTCTGTCTGGGGCTCAGATGGAGGACCACCTGGAGGGACAGAAGGCTAGAGGCTTTACTCTGATTGTCACAATGCATCTTAACTGCCCCCCTGACTCTCTGGCCAGCCCTTTTCTCCCTGCCTGCGACCCTGCTGTGGCCTAGGACCTCGCTGAAGTGGTCTGTTTCTGAAGTTACTGAATGTCATCACAGCCTGAGGGCGTCTCAACCTGGAAGATAAGCAGGTGCAGGCCTGGCTTGTGCTTGCATAGGGGATGGCCCAGAAAGTCGGGGCTGGTGGCTTTTGGCTTCTGTTTTTTCCCCAATTTCCACTGCTTGTCACAAAGCTTTTCAACTGTCCCCTGACACTCTAGCTTTCCCTTTCCCACTTCCACATGCTTATGCTGTGACCTGGGGTGTCCATGAGGTGTTCAGTCATAGCAGCCTTTGGGAACCACAGCTGCCTGACAGTGCCCCAGCCTAGTAGTTAAGCAGGGTCAAGCCTCAGTGGGGCTGGCATGGGGGACTGCTTGGGGAGATGGGGGGCTAGAGGCTTTTGGCTTCCCGCTCCCTCCCAGTTTTTATTTTTGTTGTTGTTTATTTTTGTTTTGTTGAGGGTGGTCGCAACACTTTCCAACCACCCTCCCTTTCCAGTAGGCCTCTTTCCCCCCCGAGGCCAGAAAACTCACCTTGAGGGTCTGTCAGGGCAGCACCTGGGCACAACAGCAGCATGTGGCCACCCCAGCTCAGAGCTAAGCAAGGTTGGGACTGACTGTGGCTCACATGAAGGAATGCCTGGAAGATAAAGGCCTGAAAGCTTTTGGCTTCCCGCTCCTTCCCACGTTTTTCTGCTCTTCATGGTGCTTCAGAACTGACCCTTGACTTTCTGGCCCCTTCTTTATCATCCTTGTGCACCCCTGCTGTGGCCTGGTACCTCCCCGTGGGGTCCATTTCAGCAGCTACCAGTCGCCATAGCAGGCATAGGGCTCCCCAGCCTGGAAGCGATGCAGGGACTGGTCTTTCTGAGGCTTGTATGTAGGACCACCTGGAGAACCTGGGGCTGAAGGCTTTTGGCTTTCACCTCCCTCATCACTTTTCCCCATTGTCTCACTGCTTCCCAATGGCTCCTGTACTTCCTGGCCTTCTGTTTCCCATCTACCTTCACCCCACCACAGTTCTGGACCTCCCCATGGGGCTATCTCTAGGCAGCACCCGAGCACCATAGCAGTCTGAAAGTCAGGAGGCAGTTGATAATTGTTCTGACAAGGGGGGAAAGCGGGAAAAGAGCAGGAAGTCAAAAGCCTCCAGGCCTGGTCTTTCCACATGGTCCTTAATCCAAGTGCCAGCCAGGCCCAACCCTGCTTAGCTTTCAGGATGTTCTATGGTGAATGGGGCCTGCTGGAATGGACCCCCACAGGATACTCCCAGGACGCAGCAGAAGTGCAGGCAGTTAGGAAAGTGGGGGTCCAAGGGTTAGAGGGCAGCTTGGAAGAGTTGTCAAAAGTGGGGGAAAGCAGGAAGTTAGTGGGAGGCAAAAATCTTTGAGCCACCAGACTGCTGAGGTAGTCCCTTATCTAAGCCGTAGCCATCCACTACTGCGCTCAGCTTCCGTGCTGAGACACCCTCAGGCTGCTATGCTAACTGGGGTAAGCCAGGACAGACTCCTGCGGGGAGATACTAGTCCATTTTGGTGGTTCAGGTTGGCAAGAAATGATGTCCAGATAGTCTGGGTGCGGCTAAGAAGTGTTGCAACAAGTGGGGTACAGCGGGAAAACAGTGGGAAGACTAAAGCCTCCAGCCCCTCAACCCCCAGTAACATGCCTGGCGAGTCACATACCTCACAGGGCGAAAGCTACAGAGGTCAGTCAAGTTCAGGCCAAGAAGTTACTCCCCCTTCCCCTACCAGGGGCCATTTGACCCATAGGGCTGCCCCATCCCGCCCTGTCCCCGCCCTGTCCCCTCCCCTTCCTGCCTAGGCCCCACCCAGCTGCCACCTGGACCCCAAAGCAAATCGTTCAAGGTACAGTAGCTGCACGTGGGTTCAGACTCTGGGGTCAGGCCTCTGGTGGTGCTGGCCAATCACGAGGCCATTTATGCACGTGGGTCACATACGCCTTCGCTGATTGGTAGGCTCTCCCTGGTTATTGCCAAGCTGTCACTCAACAAGCCAGGAGCCTTTGTTTAACCCTTTCAGTCCAGCTGCCCGGAAGGATGGAATTGCAGAGCCATAGGCAATTTGATGTTCCAGCTGGGGTGGGGATACTTAGGAGGGCATGGGGCTGGAGGCTTAGAAGGTGGATCTTGGAGAGGAATAGGTGTCGAGTAGTTGCATTTTTTAATGCATTTTTAGCCCTGTCAAGTAATGCAGCTTATGGCTGGAGATGAGGAGTGGGAGGTAGGAGGTGGGTAGGGGTGGAATCTTTAGTGCTCTCACCCCAATTCTTAAATATGGGCTAATTACATTTTCCTCAATATTAAATAACATGCAATGCAAACGAAGCTTCAAGTCCTCTTTCTGGAGTGAATTTACTGGGTCCCCTTGAGGGTCCTAGCCACAGGCTACGCATTTATCACCAAATCTTCCCAAATGCTCTTCCAGCCCAGTGACAAAGGCTCTGAGAGGAGAAAGCAGGAGAGCAGAGGCCCTGAGGCTGGTACAGGATTTCCAGATCCAAGCCCAGGGTGGGAGAGAGTATTCCAGACAGGGAAGAGTGAAAGTTCTCAGGCAGAGCTGGGCTAGTTACAGGAGCAGACAGGGAGGCTAGTGGGGCTGCATGCGCTCAGAACAGATGTCAGAGACGTAAGTGGGTTGCTACTGAGAGAGAGAGAAACCTGCTATGTGGGGTCATAGGGATGGGGTAAGGGGATTCCGGTGCACCTGTAGTCTCAGCTACTCGGGAGGCTGAGGGAGGAGGATTGCATAAGTCCAGGAGGTTGAGGCTGCAGTGAGCTATGATCGTGCCACTGCATTCCAGTCTGAGCAACACAGCAAGGCCCCGTCATAAAATCTATATATTTATGGCTGTAGTTCTGGAGTGAGAGCCCTAGTTTCTTTCTGTTTGCCCGGGATGTGGTACTGGTATTGGCTGTTTGCTCTTCCAGGGACAGTCTCCCTCAGACACCCACCAGCTGGCTCCTTACTCCCTCAACTCTCTACTTAGAAATCAACACCTGGGGCTCAGCGCAGTGGCACATGCCTGTAATCCCAGCACTCTGGGAGGCCGAGGTGGAAGGGGCGGGTCACCTGAGGTCCAGAACTCAAGACCAGCTTGGTCAACATGGTGAAACCCCATGTCTACTAAAGATACAAATATCAGCCAGGTGTGGTGACGCATGCCTGTAATCCCAGCTACTCAAGAGGCTGAGGTGGGAGAATCACTTGAACCCAGTTACAGGGAGCTGGAATGGTGCCACTGCACTCCAGCCTGGGTGACAGAGTGAGACTCTGCCTCAAAAGGAGGAAAGAGTTCATGACCAGCCTGAACTCTGACAAAACCGTATCTCTACTAAAACTACAAAAATTAGCTGGGCACAGTGGCAGATGCCTGTAATCAGAGCTACTTGGGAGGCTGAGGCAGGAGAATCACTTGAACCCAGGGGCGGAGGTTGTAGTGAGCCAAGATTGCACCATCAATATCTACCCTGGGCTACAAGAGTGAGACTTCATCTCAAAAAATAAAAATAAAAAAAGAAAAGTAAGTAAAGAAAGAAATCACCTCACCTCGTCAAAGAGACCTCCCAACCCTTCCTTCCTTTACCTTCCCTATATCTTCCTTTCTTTCCTTTTTTTTTAAGATAGAGGGGAAGTCTCAGTATGTTGCCCAGGCTGTTCTTGAACTCCTGAGCCCAAGTAATCCTCCCATCTCCACCTCCCAAAGTACTAGGGATCACAGGCATGAGCCACTGTGCCACTACTGGGCCTGTATCTCCCTTTCTTATTTTATTTTTCTTCAAATGTGGTTTGGATGCAGCATATCGTGTAATCTCAGTGGCTCCTGTGGCAGGAGCCTCCCACAATGGCCCTAAACCCTGCATGTTCACAATGCAGAGAACGCCACTGGGATTCTCCTACAGAGACGCCTCCTATTCTCTGGCCTCCCCATGTGACACAAGCACCTGAGTAGCTCTGCTGACTTGAGTTGCAAACCCAGCCGGAGAAACTCTCCTCTGTTTTCTGTTCCATGCTCTGTCACTGCAGGGAACTGAGGGTTTCCATGCTGGGACAAGCAACCCCCAAAGGTGATAATGTCCACACATAACTTGGGTTTTGCAGCTGGTCGGTGAGGAGAAAGGGAGGGGCTGTCATGAAAGAGCTGCAGAAAGGGTTCCCACCCATGAACCCTCCACTGTCCCATCATTATTATTATTTTTAAATTATTATTATTTATTATTATTATTTGAGACAGAGTCTCGCTGTGTCATCAGGCTGAAGTGCAATGGCATGATCTCTGCTCACTGCAACCTCTGCCGCCTGGGTTCAAGTGGTTCTCCTGCCTCAGCCTCCAAAGTAGCTGGGACCATAGGCATGTGCCATCATGCCTGGCTAATTTTTGTGTTTTTAGTAGAGATGGGTTTTCGCCATGTTTCCCAGGATGGTATCGAACTCCTGACCTCAAGTGATCTGCCTACCTCGCCCTCCGAAAGTGCTGGTAATACAAACATGAGTCACAGCACCTGGCCAATTATTATTATTTTTTTGAGACAGAGCCTCACTCTTGTCACCAGGCTGGAATGCAGTGGCACAATCTCGGCTCACTGAAACCTCCCCCTCCCAGGTTCAAGTGATTCTCCTATCTCAGCTTCCAGAGTGGCTGGAATTACAGGCGCATGCCACGACGCTCAGCTAATTTTTTGTATTTTTAGTAGAAATGGGGTTTCACCATGTTGGCCAGGGTGGTCTTGAACACCTGGCCTCAGGTGATCTGCCTGCCTTGGCCTCCCAAAGAGCTAAGATTACAGGTATGAGACATTGCCCTTGGCCTAATGCTTAATTACAACTACGTCTGTCCAGATTCTTGTTAACCCTGTGAAGATAGCTTCACCCCCACCCTCAGTCTCCACACCAACCCCTAGTGCAGGAAGAGTGCATTTCTGGAATTGGCTAGGATTGATGAGGTTTGCCTCCTACCACCTGTTAGAAAGAAGCTGATATTTGTTTTCTGTAGCTGCTGTAACAGATGACCACAAACCAAGTGGTTTCAGACAACAGAAACGTATTTTTGCACCGTGCTGGAGGCCAGAACCGGGGTGTGCGCAGGGCTGCCGCCCGTGCTCCCTCTGAAGGCTCCAGGGGAGGATCCTGCCTGCCCCTTCCAGCTTCTGGTGGTGGCCAGCAGGCTTTGGTGTGGCCTGGCTTCACTCCAATTTCTGCTTCCATCACTGCATGGCTTTCTTCCCTGTCTCTGTATCTGTGTCCAAATTTCCCTATGCTTATAAGAATGTTAATCATTAGGTTTAGGGGCTGTCTCGGAAATCACTTGAACTCGGGGGGGCGGAGGTTGCAGTGAGCCGAGGTGACGTCACTGCACTCCGGCCTGGGTAAGGGAGCGAGACCGTGTCTCAAAAAAAAAAAAAAAAGGCAGAGCGTGGTAGCTTCTGCATGTAATCCCAGCACTTTGGGAGGCTGAGGTGGATGGATCACCTGAGGTCAGGAGTTCCAGACCAGCTTGACCAACATGGAGAAAAAATGTCTCTACTAAAAATACAAAATAATTTAGCCAGACTTGGTGGCAGGTGGCTGTAATCCCAGCTACTCAGGAGGCTGGGCCCTAGAATTACTTGACCCTAGGAGGCAGAGTTTGCAGTGAGCCAAGACTGTGCCATTGCACTTCAGCCTAGACAACAAGAGCGAAACTCCATCTCAAAAAAAAAAAAAAAAAAAGATTTATAAACTGTCTTAATCCAATGTGACCTGCCTTAGTCCAGTGTGACCTCATCTTAACTAAACCTTTTTTTTTGAGACAGGATCTAGCTCTGTCACTCAGGCTGTAGTATCACTCAGGCTGTAGTACAGTGGCACCACCTTGGCTCACTGCAACCTCTGCCTCCCAGGCTCAAGTGATCCTCTTACCTCAGCCTCTCAAGCAGCTGGGACTACAGGTGTGAGCCACCACAGCTGGCTAATTTTTTTTTTTTTCTTTTGGAGAGGAGTTTATGTTGCCCAGGCTAGTCTCAAACTCCTGGCCTCAAGCGATCCACCTACCTTGGCCTCCCGAAGTGTTAGGATTACAGGTGTGAGCCACTGTACTCAGCCTTAACTCATCATATCTGCAGTGACCCTATTTTCATATCAGGTCACATTCCCAGGTTCAGCAGATGGAGGGGGCTTTCGGGCTTCAACAGATATTTTGGGGGGAGGAGCTTCTACCCCATACAAAGTTCAAAAAAGAAATTGTCAACCTAAAAAACAAGGAGAAGCTCTCTAAAACAGAAAGATATTTATTTGGAAATAGGGCTTTGCAGTGGAAAAAAAAGTAAACTATGTGCATATTGAGGGAAGGAATTGAAGGCAAAGATTTTGAAAGAAAAAATGAGGAGGATGACATAATTGTTTTGAGATAATTATCCTTGGCTACAAGGATTAATAACAAGGGTAGGCTTGGCATGGTGGCTCACACCTATAATCCCAGCACTTTGGGAGGCTGAGGCAGGTGGATCACCTGAGCCCAGGAGTTTGAGACCAGCCTAGCCAACATAGTGAAACTCCACCTCTACTAACAATACAAAAATTAGCTGAGGCAGGAGAATCACTTAATCAGGAGGTTAGAGGTTGAATGAGGTGCGGTGAGCCTAGATCTCACCACTGCACTCCAGCCTGAGCAACAGAGCAAGACTCCACCTCAAAAAAAAAAAAAAAAATTGGATTTTGAATCCCCTCCTGGACCAGCCTTTCCCCTCAAAAGAAATCTAGGCCAGGCATGGTGGCTGACGTCTATAATCCCAGCGCTTTTGGAGGCTGAGAAGGGTGGATCATGAGGTCGAGATCGAGACCATCCTGGGCAACATGGAGAAACCCCATCCCTACAAAGATGCAAAGATTGACTGTATGTGGTGGTGTGTCCCTGTAGTCCCAGCCGCTCAGGAGGCTGAAGCTGGAGGATCACTTGAACCCAGGAGGTGGAGGTTGCAGTGAGCCAAGATCATGCCACTGCACTCCAGCCTGGCAACAGAGCAAGACTCCATCTCAAAGAAAAAAAAAAGAAATCTAGAGATATTTGTGAGGTTTGTCTCCGAGAATAAAACGAAGAAACTGAGGCCAGCACCAAAATAATCCAATGCAAGAGAATTTATTCAGGCTCCCGGGTGAGGTTCTGCAGTCCTGACAGGAGGGGCCGGAGAAGTCGCACGGACTCCTCTCAGACAGGGGGTTTTTATAGTGAGTCTATTTTTAGACAGTGAGTCTATTTTTAGACAAGGGGTTTTTATAGGGAGTGAAACAGCTCGATTGGTTGTGGGAGA
>CAUYQU010008816.1:0-33393 GCA_963574635.1 Cheracebus regulus
ACTGGACAGGGAAAATGTGACACATATACACCATGGAATATTATGCAGCCATCAAAAACGATGAGTTTGTGTCCTTTGTAGGGACATGGATGAACCTGGAAACCATCATTCTCAGCAAACTGACACAAGAACAGAAAATCAAACACCGCATGTTCTCACTCATAGGCAGGTGTTGAACAATCAGAACACATGGTCACAGGGAGGGGAGCACTATACGCTGGGGTATGTTGGGGGGAAATAGGGGAGGGACAGTGGGGGGTGGGGAGTTTGGGGGAGATAGCATGGGGAGAAATGCCAGATATAGGTGAAGGGGAGAAAGGCAACAAATTACACTGTCACGTGTGTACCTATTCAACAATATTATATGTTCTTCACATGTACCCCAAAACCTAAAATGCAATAAAAAAAAAAAAAAGAGATGAAAGAAAAGAAAAAAAAAATAGTAGACCTTGCCAAGTGGCAACTGATTGTCTATAAAAACTGGCACATTTATAACGGTAAAATAACAACATAGTGCTAAGTATTTATTCAATCACTGATACTATTGTCATATTTACTCTAACATCTATTCCTAACTACAGAAACAAAATGTTTTACAGTGACTTTTTAAAAGGAAGAGTAGGAGAGAAGAATGTATCAAATTCAATGATGAATCATTCTGTTTTGAGAAAAAAAATCTGAAATATAATGAATTAGTTTTTAAAAAATAAGTGCTTCATCACCTTAGTCTCTAAATTTTTTAGGTATTTATCTTTCTCTAGGAATCTCTCAGTATGTTTAAGCTCCTTTAAAGGGAAATATTTTACAACTGTAACATACTACATAGTAACTCTCAAAACTCAACATGCAATGTGAAGTTTAGGATGACACTAAACATTTCTATTACCACAAATCACATAAGTACGTTAAAAATCTACATTTTTTCAGGCATATGTTTAAATTGTTGAATATGCATATTTGTAAGCCCTCGTGGATATGAAATTGAATTGCATTAGATACTGCAATCTCATGTGTACTTACTATGTATACAAGATTTGTTCAAAGTTTTATGTAAGTAAGCTAGCTGATAATTAAAATTTATTTTAAAGTACATTTCTGTTCCTAGTACAGATCAGCATTTAGTGGAATCTTATTAATTGGCTGTTCATATGTTTCTTTTCGTACCATACCATTAAATAGACCATAATTTGAAGGTAACGATCAGAGTTAACATTATTTACTGCTTTTTCCCCAGCACATAGAAATTTTCGAGGTATACAATAGATATTACATGAATAGTTATGGATTTGATTGATTATTAATCTCTTAAAATACTTTTAAATTCTGAAAGTGTCATATCAATGACATATGTCGATTAATTAATTTTGAAATTGATTCTTTAAGATACCTACAGTAAGCTTCAAGGTTGTTCCAAAGAGGAGTGATGTTCTTTTTAGAATAGTGTGGACAAATTGTCTATTTAACGAGGAAGTTTAATTTGCTATTTAACTTTCTTTAGGAAGTTAATTTTATGTGTTGGGGTATTCCCTCTGAGATATTGTCTGGCAAAACAGTTAAAGTTTAGCCTTGAAGGGCATAAAAATCTCGTCTTAAAGTATCATTCCTCATATCATACCACCAGAAGGAAAACATCAGAAGCAGAAGGAAGGCATTTGCCTTTGAGGAAGAGGGATATAATGAATTGATCCGGGACTCCAGTTGTACTATAAAGCAAGATGAATGGTTTCCAACTGACATAGCTCCCTTCTTTACAGAAGCCTAAGAAGGTAAGAGGTGGCCTTCAGGCTTCATCCTCCTAAGCAAGTGCTTGACTGTCTCCCACAGTGGGACTCTTCTTTCCCTCGCCCATTTCTAGCATTCATACCATTTATATAAACTCTCTTTTCTCACAGTAATAAACCAGGCTAGGGAGAACATGTTTCACAGCTTCTCCTTCTTCTAGATCTTAGTGTTTTAACTTTTGCGCTGATATGGCATACAGAGGCAATCCCCATACCTTAAAAATATACTTTTCATCATGGATTACAAAGTACATAAACCAAGCAAGTGAGTATGTTTGGAATCAGGGTTGGGGATAGGATGGGTCTGCATCAGTTTGACAGAGTTCAGTTCTACATTCTCAAGGATATCTATGGAAAGCTGCAGAAGGGACCCATATCAGGATATAATTTTTCATTTTTCATCTAGGCCTAGTTCCTCCCATAAGGGTGCTTAATGTAAAATGAAATGAACTTTCAGTGTTCTGAGGATATTATTGGGGTTGCTATCAGGGAGTCCATTTTGTAATATATACCCACTTCCTCAAGTTTAGCTTTATTCATAAGTGAGATGAAAATCTACAAAAAATTATAAGTATCTAATCAATTTTAAAAAGATATATTATTAAATAACTAATTTGGTATTCTCGGAGAAGTCTGTGAGTTTCTACCAAAAATTGCTGAGGGATCCTTTAAGTAAACTCCTCCGCCATGAGAATATATTGCCAATATTAACACAGTCTATTTTCTTTGAATTTTGAAATTTACATAGCCAATAACAAGGCTAACTTAACATGACATTTGCAAATGATGTGAAGTGGAAAGTTACAGAAATGGAAAAAAGAATGACCAGAAAACATACTAAAATCTCTACCTTATAGGCAATGCCATGATAAAATATCATTCAATGTCTCTTACATAGATAAGAATTTTAGATGAGATTAGTATTGGGAGTCAAAGATGCAGCAGCACTTACACTGTTGGAAATGCAGCCTGTCATGCCGGCTCTGCTGAGAGTTTTGTCAATATCCAACAGAATTCAAGATCCATATACACTATAGATCTCCTTTACCTATATAGTCTCACAAATGTGAACTGTATAATTATATGAAACATGTATGAATTACCCTGAATAATGAAACTGAGTTGACGTTCTTATTGGTTATTTGCTTTATTTCTCTTTAGCACAGAAGCCAAAGTAGGAAAAGTATTGAAATCCTCAAAAAGGCAGATGAAAGCCAGCTTATATGTTGCTTATTATTTCGTGTTATTTTAGAAGCAGATATTTAACATTCCCATTTATGTTACTTGATCTACCATGGTATAAACTATTATTTAAAAATCTAATCCATTTATAAATTTTTCACAAATAATGGCTATGTATGTGTGTGTGCACACACATGTTTTTTAGGATATAGAGGCAAAGAAAGGGCTTAGGTTTATATTGAAGCATGCACAGAGAAGAAGAGGGACAGAGTGTGTGGGAGAGGAGAGGGTTCATGAGAAGAACCAGCTCAGAAGGAACAGGCTCAGAGTCAGATCAACATGCATGTAAGACATTCAGGAATTCTTTCAACACATAATAGCTTGATGCAAGATATTGATTTTACATTTTAGCCAAACATATTCATATCAGGGATAGGCTGACTCTAGTTGCCACTTTGGTTATACACACAAAATATTTTTCAAGTAACATTTTATTGTGAGAAAGTAATTTGTTCGTAAAAACTCTATGCCACATATGCTCATAAATCAACTGTTTATTTCCTGCCAGAATCCAATGCATTTTGTTATATGTTGTGTAAACCCATGCTTAAGGCTCAAAAACGAATCTTGAAAACACCAAACAACAAAAGCCAATATTTTATTTATAAGTGTTATACAGGGAACTGCATATAATAAAGCAAAGCATTGAAACAAGGTCTTCTACTCCTATGGGTCCACTTTTCACCTCTGAGAAATCACTAGATAGTAAACTCTATTGATATGAAACCAAAAATTATTCCCTTTGTGGAAAATCTTCCCAATGGGAGGGAGATAAACGTGTTTCTGCTGAGGACTCCACAGCATTAAATACAAATAGCTTTGTGCTCCTTGGTTGGCAAGATAGTATGTTATAGAAAATGACAAGAAATATACTGTGTAGAGATATGTTGCTAAGTGTTTAAACTGGGACCAGTATTCAACATAGAACATAATTTATTTTTACTTTTTAAATTATTCTTTTTAGAGACAGGGTCTTCCTATGATGCCCAGGGTGGTCTCAAACTCCTGGTCTCAATCAATCCTCCCATATCAGGCTTTTTAGTAGCTGAGATTACAGGTACAAGCCACTAAACTTGGCTGGAACATCTTATCAATAGAAGTGTTTCATATTTGTGGGGGTCACCCAAACCAGTAAACGTGTATTTGAATGAATGGTAAGGTTAAGACTGATGACAAATAAATTAGGGTAGTCTGTGCAAGAAAATGATTTAAGCTTAGGTTTTAAATATGTCAGAGAAGAGGTTAAAATATTCCCATACTGATACAAAGCCATTGAATGAATAAATTCATGAATCGACAGATACAGGGATAGAAATCATTTCCCTTGATATGAGTAGAATAAATGGCACATACTTTCTTTTGGACCTTGATCATCACTTTTTTCAATAGCAATATTTTATTAACAGTATAAGAGGTGATGACATGTTGAAAGGTAGAAGTTACAATTTGAGTGAAAAGGCAGATAATTAACTTGTAAAAATTCTCCTTGTAAGTAGCCTTTGGGCCTCATTGTTCTCTCAGTTTGAGAAATATTTAACTTGTGCAAGTTCCACATAAATCGTATAGTTCTTCACCTCCTCAGCAAATTTCTCATTTTCCAAGTATAACCCTCTGTAAACTGACAGCTTTCTCTGATGCAATAAAATAATAGTTGTGTTTATTTAATGAAAAATGTGACAAGTTGTATTTAGTGGTTATACTTTTTTGGATACTTTATACAGCTTCAGAGACAGATACTTCCAAAGTGCATCAGGTGTTAACACTGCTGCTTGTTTATGTTGCTAGAGAAGACAGCTAAAGTTTTGGACATCACCTGAAATCAGTGAACGGGGAATAAATTTTTAAGATTTGTCCATGAAGGTGCTTAAAGTTAGTAACATAAATATAAAATAAAGTATATGTAATAGTTAATAAAGACAAGCAGTGACAACAATAAGAATGTCTTGTTTATTTAAAATGTATAATTTCTGTAGATAAAAATGAAGAGACCAGGCATGGTGGCTCATACCTGTAATCCCAGTACTTTGGGAGGCTGAGGCATGCTGGCTGGGCATGGTGGAGGATGCCTGTAATCTCAGCTACTCAGGAGGCTGAGGCAGGAGAATCGCTTGAACCCAGGAGGCGGAGGTTGCAGTGAGCTGAGATTGTGCCATTGCCCCTCCAGCCTGGCTACAAGAACAAAACTCTGTCTCAAAAAAGAAAGAAAGAAAGAATGCTTTTTATTTAAAGTTCATGATAAGATGAACATTACAAGATAATATTTATGTCTTAAGGTAATGAAACAACAAAATTTTTATTCATCAGAAGTGTATGTTGTCCTAAAGTTTCCTTTAATATATTAACAAAAAATATTTTATTGTAGTTATATATACCAACCTGTAAGTTTGGTAAATATATAGAAAAACCTTAGAAGAATATATTCCCATAAAACCTAAAGTTCATATTAATTCAGATGATCTTTTTCTTATATAAAATGATACAATCATTCTACCCAGCTCTCACAATGAAGCATGCTACAGTAGTTCCAATTAAATTAGAAATGGAGTAAACTTGCAGCTAAATGAATCATAAATCAGTAACTACCTCAGCCTGCTGCCTCATGGTTTATTGATTCACAAGCTGTTTATCCCATACTCATTGTGCTTGAGTGCAATTATCATTTAATTACATTTTCTGTATGTACCAAATTGTATCTTACATGTCTTCCTAGACCAAACAATTTAAAAATTATATCAACTCACTAGCCATGGGTTTTGTTTATCCTTTCTTGTTCAGTATGCTCGTCTTGATTTCTGCTTGTACACAAGACACATCTCACAATAGAAACTCATTAAAGCACATTTAACAAACTCTTCCTACTTATAATCATGTCTATTGTTCTAATTTTTTTTACACCGAGCTTGATTCAAATGTAACTAATGAGGTATGTTAGAGAAAACATAACATAGTTTGAATCACATAAAACTCATGAGTATTTTAAATTTAACTTATAAAATGTACTTTAAACCTGTCAAATGCTCTACAACTGTAATATGTTTATCCATTGACTTTATATGAATCATGTAAGACATTCGTTTTTAAAAATGATCGGGTACTAAATATTCTTAATTTTACATTATTTTGTGTTAAAAATGTAATCCTTAATAAGCAACTCAGAGATACCAGATAATTTTTTACATTTATAATCTGAGGCATAAAGTAATTTTTATTTTTTTTTCTAACTAAAAATATGTATAAGTTGGGCACAGTGGCTCATGCCTGTAATCCCAGCACTTTAGGAGGTCAAGGTGGAAGAATCTTTTGAGGCCTGGAGTTCAAGACCAGCCTGGGGAACATAGCAAGACCCTGTTTCTACAATAAAATATAAAATAAAAAATTAGCTGGGCGTGTTGAGATGCACCTGTGTTCCCTGGTACTCAGAAGGCTGAAACAGGAGGATCACTTGAACCCAGGAGTTTGAAACTTCAGTGAGTCATAATCATGCCAATGCACTCCAGCCTGGGTGGCAGAATGAGATGCTGTCAAAAAACCAAGTTTATAAACTAAAAGCTCATGATATAATATCCCAGGTGGAGTTCTCTAAAATATCTTTAAGAAACAATAACATACGGCACATGATAGCTTAAAAAAATTACTTTGAAAGAAGATACAAACTACACCTGATTTTGCAAAATAGGAACAGATTTAAAGGTTAAATTGGAGTTGTACCATCATTTATATTATCCTTTGAAATATATAATCCATATGTTATTTTTATCTTTACTGTGAGACCAAGGTCAACACTGACACTTGTCACCAGAGATTAGATCTGTTTCATATAAGACAAAAAGCATGCAGTTTGCCATTGGCTCAATAAAAAGGCATCATTGACAGAAAAAGCCACATGAAAGAATTATTCATCTGTAATCCTAAACCCTAAAGTTAGAGTGTATTTTAGATTTCAGAAAATCTTAGAAATTATTTAGTTGTCAATGTCTTACTTAGCTCAGGTACTATCACTCAGATCATGATAAGTAAGAAATATCCTGTTCATACCTCATGCATATACAAATGAAGAGTTTTAACATGGATATTCTCCCATAGTCAATAGATGCTTATTTTATGAAATAATTAATAAATGAATAAAAATAAAAGAATCTGGGAATCTATCAATGAGAATAAAAATATTTTATATGGTATTTCACTGATTCTAATTTAATTACAAGGCAAGCAATACTAGAAACTGAATCAAAAACAAATTGTCTCTTTTCTAATGATTCTCACAGATTAAAATGCTGGAGTGTGTGTGTGTGTTAAGCTAATGTGGAGAGTTGTGTTTTCTCATTATTTGTCCAGGACTATTGGAACACTTTCTGCCTTCCATAATATGACAAAACTTTAAGGCAGTTTATGAAATAAAACATGCATCTAGGAGAGCTATAACTTTCTGCCCAGCAAAATTCACATTACACAACCATATTTCTACACATACATAAATGTAAAGTTATTGTACATCCTACTAGATTTCCAAGCAGTAGATAATGTTTCAGAAATTAACACTGATACACACGCATTGTAAACAAGTCTAAGACATAACCTTGTATACAAAATCAATATTAATCTCTGACTGAATGTCAATATGCAAAGTGTCTGTCTAAACTTCAAGTACATCCAGAATTAGAGATGAGAATTAGGTAACAACTTCTTCGACATTCCAAAGTGACATGCTACCTTTCTAAGTGGCATTTGAAAAGAATGTTGTCGACTCTGTTGTGTTTGTGGTAGTGGTGTTTTCTTACAATTTCAATGTATTTTCTGCATCGTCCTATGGTGGTAGTCTATATTTCAAAAGATGTTAGCCTGGTCATGCCATTCTATCAATGATATTTTTAACTCCTATAGCATGTTATTGAACACTATTCACGTGGAAGTCTTTGGGTAGTTGGGTAGCAGATAGAGCGGAGGAAAAAGCTCTTTATCTAATAAAATGGAAGCTTTTACTTGCTATACTATATTCTGGGAAATATCACAAATATCAAAGCCTATAGATGATTCTTAAAAATCCTAAAATTCTTGGAATCCTATTAATGATGGACTGGATAAAGAAAATGCAGCACATATACACCATGGAACACTATGCATCCATTAAAAAAGGATGAGTTCATGTCCTTTGCAGGGACATGGATGAAAGTAGAAACCATCATTCTCAGCAAACTAACACAAGAACAGAAAACTAAACACTGCATATTCTCACACATAAGTGGGAGTTGAACAATAACAACACATGGGCACAGTGAGGGGAACATCACACATTGGGGCCTGTCAAGGGGTGGGGGGCTAGGGGAAGGATTAGCAGGGGGCAGGGGGATTGGGGAGAGATAACATTAAGAGAAATATCTAATGTATATAACATTGATGGGTGCATCAAACTACTATGGCATGTATATACCTATGAAATAAACCTGCACATTCTGCACATGTACCCCAGAACTTAAAGTATAAAAAAATAAAAAATATCCGGGGGTGGTGTTGAACACCTGTAATCTCAGCTATTCAGGAGGCTGAGACGAGAGAATCACTTGAACCCAGGAGGTGGAGGTTGCAGTGAGCCAAGATCATGCCACTGCACTACAGCCTGGGCAACAGAGAGAGACTCTGTCTTAAAAAAAAAAAAAAAAATCTAAAATTAGAAAACTAGTATTAGTTTTTGTAACTATTTCACAAATGTATTTGGTGAAGAAATATTGTTTTTTATAAAACATAAACTCTGTAAAATAAATGTGTTTATATCATATTTTAGCATTTTACAGATAATTTTTTGAGGAACTTTATTTCTGTGATACAAAATGTTATGCAGTTTAAAAGGCAAACTTTAAATTTTAAAATCATGTGAAATGACTGTAATAATTTACTCAGTAAGTTATTTTCTGTGTTTTTCATAAAACATTCGTCCATTAAGCTTTGTGAATTAGAAAAAAAAATGATCTACACTGGGGGAAATGTAGTGACAAAGTCATATCTTTCCATTTAACTTTTCTGATTTTATTTTATCTCTTCTCCATTTTCAACTCTACATATAGTCTAGATTTATTAGTTTTGTGTTATTAGTATTGAAAGTAATGGCAAAATCCACAATTACTTTTGCAATAACCTAATGCATCTTAAAATCCATGTAATAGTAATATAGAATGTTTTTTATGCTCTCTATTTCTCACGGTTCTTTTTTTACTGCACTGCTATTTTGCAATAAAATAAGAGAGGTTTTTTTCTTTCTTCAAGAACACATTTTTGTTTAATACGAACATTCTGAATTTACTCTCATATTACTTCTTTGTCTTATTCTAAAAATGCTGTTCTGGAGCAAATGATGCTAAAGTCAAAATACTTTATAGAAAATAGTTTCACTTGGTGTCGTGCTTGGGCCTCTGAGCTGGTCCTAGATATGAGCTCCCCAGGGCTGACTGTTCTCTTTTGGTCTGATTTATATTGTCAAAGACGAATCTCAGACACTAGATGCTCTTCAAGCAGTTTATTCTGGCCGTGCTGGCATGAGGTGGATGGCAGGAGCAGGCCGGTGTCACTACCAGGAGACTGTCTGGAGACCATTCTCAGAGTCTGAGGCATCCCTCTTTCTTGTATCTCATACCAGGTCAGTTATCAGATGTTTCTTACATAAAAGTAGTTTAAGCTGTTCTTGTACCAGTAGCTTCTTTTTAAGATTTATAAGATTTGTATCTGTGCTGAGATGGTCTTTTCTTCTGGAAATCCCCGGGCCAGGTTGCATCATACTGCTGAGTTACACATAGTATAGGCCCTGTGAGATGTGTGAGTGGACCTTATGGCTATCATGAATCTTACAGTCACAATATCTTTTATAGTGTACTGTACTTTATCAGTGTTAAGATTTCTCTTTCTCCTTGAAAGTCTTGGGAATTACTAGTCTTTAAATGTTTTTCCAAATTGAGAACACTGTCTCTAAAACCATTATGCTACAATTTATTTTTCATTAAACTAAATTGATGCAATGTTTGCTAATTATCTCCTTTTTCTTACTCAATTGATGAGTGCAAGACTGACCTTTTTCTATGTGGAGAGTCTCAGCAGTGGTACTTTAAAAGGAGAAATAGAAGAAAAGAGTGACCTAACTCAAATATGATTTGTCCTTATGCCTGTATATTTCTCCTGAAATTAGTATTTATTCTTCAAATATTATGGTAATTACAAAAGTTAATTACAAAAAAAAAATGACCTTAGTTGGTGTGTATATAGACATGTCAGTTTATTTTTGATCAGTAAAATTATTTGGCATTGAGATGGCCTCAAGGCAAATAATTAAGGTTAAAAAATTTTAAAGTTAACAGAACTTGACAATGGAAACTATCTTTCATTAATAAAGGATACAGCTAAGAATTAGTCACTCAATGAGAACCCCCAAAACTTGGCAAGGACGTATGTGTGAACTTGTGGTAAAACTGAAATAAAAAGGAAATAAGGGTATATTTTAAGACAGATCTGTAGTAATTCAGAAATGATATAAAATTACTTCAGCAAAGTTTAAAGAATTAATTACAATGGAACCATGTTAAAACTTTAATGTGCATATTTACCCCTTGTGGCTTATTGGCCTATGTCCATACCACTTCATGATATAATTAAATCGAATTTTGTAAATGAGGTCGCATGGGTCAGCACAAGAGGAGAAAGCATCCAAGAGACTTGCCTGCTGCATGCTCATTAGTTAAGCTGCTAATTTCTTTCACATTCATCTCCTTTGTGCTACTGCTAAACTGATCTTTGCATAGGATATTTGTGGTATGCTATCATTTGTGTATAGATGGTCACTTCATGTAATAACATAGAATTCTTAACATTAAAATACAGTATACTTAGGATAATCCATTAAAATTCTAGCTGATAAACTCCAGATTTTATTAGACTTTTACTATTATGTTTATAGAACAGACTTCTCAGAATGTCTGATCTTGAACACCCTTAGTAGAAAATGTAAAACTATTGGAGAGTAAATAATATGTTTGAGAATTAATTCCCAAATGCTGGAATGGCAGTCAGAAGTGAGATAAGGAAGGGAAGGCAGCAGGAATTTTGTGCTCTCGGACAAGTAACCACTGAGAGCAGTTAGAGTTTACTACTACTGAGGAACTCTGAGAGTCAATCTAAAGAATGTATTCTAGAGTTATCCCATCCAATGAACAAAATAGCTAGAGAGCTTTTATACACCAACATCCAAGAGTCATTAATTGAGGGCTGCTTGTTGGGTACAATAAATCTTCAACACTTGACACTTGGGAAGGACAAGTTCTAGTAACCAGAGAAGACCCTCATACTAAAATAAAAATAAAAATAAAAATACATGTATAGTAACTGGAAGTCTTCTGGCATGCATTAGACTAGTAAAACCCAAAGAAATATGGGCAGGACATCACAGAATCTATTACAGAAATGAATATACTAATCTTATGGTTATCATTAGACATCAATTTAGTCAGATATTCATCTAAACATTTTTGTTCTTGCTGCTTTCTTTTCACCTTTCAAAATGATTGGTATTTAGAAGTGCTTTTAATAATTATCCAAAAATAAACTTTCTAAGTTATGACATAGAGTCATATTTATCATTGCACTAAGAGTTTTTGTCAGTGCAAAGGAACACATTATTAAACAGCATTCTCTGGAGGTTCCTACTCTATTAGCTGAGAAAAAAATGACTTTTGACAACAGACTGCACCGACAGGTTAGGGAAGCAATTACTGTGATCAGGATGAATGATAATTGTGGTTTAAAACAGGGTAGCAGTAATGCAGTTGTTGAAATATTTGGGCTGGAATATTTTTAATACGGAACTGGCAGGATACACTAACAAACTGGACAAAGAGCATGGACAAACAAGAGGAGTTCGGGAGGACACCAAGTTATTGGATCTGAATAACTAAAAAGAGAGGACAATTATCTGAGATGGAGAGTGATATAAGCACATCATATTTGCAGGGGAAGACTAGGAGTTCACTTCTGAATATTTGTTGAAGCTCCTATTAAATATCCAAGTTTCAATGTCAAATATTGAGATATATGTTTATTTCTGAATTTCAGAAGAGTAGCTTTGGATGACAATATATGAATGTGAAAGGCATAAGAATAGATGAGATCATTAATAGGTAGACTGAAAACTATACATCTAAGGAATAAACCAGGAAGCACTATAGCATTAATGAAATGAGGTCAAAGAAATGAAAAAAAGAACTAGAAAAAGAACTGGTAGGGAGCAGCCAATGAGGAAAAAGTAAAGCCAGAGTATGTAGAACCATGAAAGCAAAGACTTTACTTAAAAATATATATATATACATATACATTTTAAGATGAAGTTTCACTCTTGTTGCTCAGGCTGGAGTGCAATGTCTCATTCTTGGTTCACTACAATCTCCACCTCTCGGGTTCAAGCTATTCTGTCTCAATGTCCCAAGTAGCTGGGAGTACAGGTGCATGACAACACTCCATGCCAATACAGGTGCATGCCAGTACACCTTTTTGTATTTTTAGTAAATATGGGTTTTTATCATATTGGTCAGGCTGGTCTCAAACTCCTGATCTCAGGTGCTCTGCCTGGGGAGGCTGAGATAAAGACTTTATGAGTGAAGAAAAGATAAATGTAGTCAAATGCTGCTAACAGGTTAATTAAAACATCAAATGAAATTTAACTGTGGAATTGAACAAAGTATAGGTCATTGCTAACTTTGACAAAAACTCTCTGAGGCAGAAAGGTGAGGATAAAGGCCCAATAGGAGTTTATTGAGAAGATGACAGGAAGAGTGAAATCAAAGACAGTGAATCAATACAGTTCCTTTTCTATGAAAGAAAGAAGGATAGAACAGAAGCAGTGACTACACAGGAAATTAGGGCACACACACACAGAGCTAATCATCAGCTGTTTGTTATGGAATGGGGGGCCGTGATGTTTCAAGTTTATTGCTGAGAAAATAGCTGTGAACAAAAGTTAAACAGAGCTCAGAAGTACTGTCTGCCCACATTTTCTTATCAGCATCTTGTCCCAGATGGAAGTTTGTTTCCACCAACATAAACCTAAGGAATTGTTTTCTTAATCTTAAATAATTACTCTGTTTCTATTAACTTTTTCTATCTTCCTAAGGATAGATCCCACCTCTTATCTTGCTCTCCTTAATTTAAACACAACTTCTCTCTATTACTACCTCTTAATTCACGGATATGGAGAATTATATCTGACACCTCAGAATATTTATTTTAAAGATTGCTTTTCTCAATTTGAAATGGAGTTGCTGGACATTTTTTATTTTTATTTTTATTTTATTTTATTTTTTGAGATGGAGCCTTGCTCTGTCCCCAGGCTGCAGTGCAGTGGTGTGATCTCGGCTCACTGCCACCTCTGACTCCCTGGTTCAAGCGATTCTCCTGCCTCAGCCTCCTGACTAGTTGGAATTACAGGCGCCTGCTATCACGCCCAGCTAATTTTTGTAATTTTGGTAGAGACAGGATTTCACTATGTTGGCCAAAATTGTCTGGCTCTCCTAACCTCGTGATCAGCCCTCCTCGGCTTTCCAAAGTGCTGGGATTGCCGGCGTGAGCCACCGCACCCGGCCGGCATTATTTTTTAAAACAGATTATACTCCTGGCTTTCTGGGTCAGGTTGCAGAGCAGAAGACATGAATAGGTGAGTCAAGTAAATTGTCTAAACCTCAAATGAAAACCACAGAAAAACAGCTGCTGAAGTTCATGAGCTTTCTCTGATCCAGATCCAGATGTTGGAACATAGTGTGGAATTCACATTCTCTCTCCTTACAAAACCATGTTTAAAAGATTAACCTAACAAAACACTCGGAAATGTACTTTTGAAGCAGCCTCATCTAACAATGCTATTGTATCTGACCTGTTTTCCTCTCCCCTTCGTTTGTATGCACACCTATTGTAATATTGCTTCTATCACCTATCCTTGTGTTTCTGGAAAAAATAATTATATTGTGTTTATACATCCTTTGTTTTTAATCACTAGTCAACCTAGTATAGAATATAAATTGATATGTTTTTTACTACCTATATTTTATAACCTACAAATGTCTACATTTGAAGAAAGCATAAAATACATAAATTGTTCCAGGTTCAATTGGGTAAAAAAAAAAAAAATGTTTTATGGCATACCATGCTATTGCAGCCTGACCTGTGAACCTTCAATGTTCATGAGAATTCATTAGCACCAGACTATTTTATCTTCTTTGCTTCTTCATTTTTTTTTTCTTTTCTGATCTACTGGCTTTAGGCCAAGGAGAAATTTTTCTACAGAAAACCTTATTTAATTAGCTCTCCACCCTCCTGATAGACTCAGAATAATTGATATAAAATGAAAACTTCAAATCACAGTTCAGTTTATGGAAAAAAAAAATCATGGAGAACTGAAGATTTCCAACAGTGCTATTATCACAAGAAAAGTTTTAATTCCATTACTTTTTTTGTGGAAGCAATAGGCAAAGATAATTTTTATTTTATCTCATTTCTAAGACTCAAGCAACTTAGAAAGTCTGTTTTCTCATGTAATAAAAATAAAGACCATGTTCTGAGTTCCCACTATGTGCCAGGCATTAGGGTGATCCCATAAAATGGGTTATTTCATTTAATCCTCAGAACAATCACATATGGTTGCTAACATACATGGTTTCTAACTTAACGGTGATTGGTCTTAAGATTTTTTTTTTTTTTTTTACTTTACCATAGTGTAAATGCAATGCACAGTCAGTAGAAGCTGTACTTCAAGTACTTATACAACCATTCTGTTTTTCATTTTTAATACAATTTTACAAAATTATATGAGATATGTGAAGCTTTATTATAAAGTAAGCCTTTTGTTAGATTATTCTGCCCAGCTGTAGACTAAAATAAGTGTTCTGAGCATGTTTAATGCGGGCGAGGTGATCTATGACGTTCCATTGCTTAGGTAAATTAAATCCTTTTGACTAACAATATTTCCAACTTACAATGGATTTGTTGAGATGTAATCCTGTCCTATGTCAAGGAACGCCTGTACTCTTGTACTCTTTATAGATATGAACATTTAAGACATACAAGGCTAAGTGTCTTATCCAAAGCCATATAGCAAGTAAATTTAAGAATCTATAGGGTGGGGAAACAAACAGAAAAAGAATCTACATGTCAGAATAGTTGGTATTGTTCCAGAGCAGGAATCTTAAATACTGATGATACTGTATAATATCTTGTTATGAATACATAGTTTATGTGTATTTATTTAAACAGTAGTCATAAATATATTCTTATACCAATTAATGTATAATCCATGAAAAGTAGTTTAATGTCAATGAAAATGTGTTAATATTTTATAAGTAAGGAAAGAAATCCATTCGTGTATTTCATGAGCTTGTGTGTAGCAAGGTGTATAGACAGGGAAGAAAGGGGTGTGGGTGTTAGTTCAAATACAATAGGACTCTAGTTCTCCTAGTTTTCTTTATTTTCATTTTTTTTTCAGAATTACAAGCAACTGTATATCTGCGATTTCTAAAATAAGTCTTATCTCAACGTTTACTTTTGGAATCACTGTATTCTTTTCTAACTACACTGACAAGATGGGCAAAAAGGAACAACCAGTTGTCAAGCTGGTTTACCAAGAAAATCTAATTTGTTTCTTTACTTCTTTCATTCGACTTATGAGAGGACATCCTTTTTGCTAAGAAGCTGCAGGTCATATCATCTATCTATTACATTTTTGGCTTTTGTTGTCATTGAGTTTTTTGTGACATTTTAAATGGTCACAACATTATTAAAGGATAACATTATTGACTACAAAGAAAGAGGACATTGAAGGGCTTGGTTCATGTGTGTCTTTACGTGTGTGGTGGTTTGCAGGAGGGGAGAGAGGTAAAAACTTAAGATGTTTTTTTCAGCCAGCAGCTGGCTTGTGGAAGGTTGCAGCCCAAGGGTTATTTTGAAGTCTTGGATATAGACTTCTTTTACCCCATGTTCTATGTTTCTTTGTCCTCTCAACCTTCATTGACAAATTCAAATGTGCAATCTATTTTCTCTTCAATGTTTGTTCTTCCCCTACTCTCAACTACACTTTGAGTAACAGGTCCATCCCTTAAGAGACAATAAGCAATAAATAGGATGGTTATATTCTTGATTTGATCCATGCCACAAACTGAATGTTATCTCAGATAAATTGGGTTCATACTTTGAGTTATAACTGACAATCACTTGAATGTATTTAAAGTACATAGCCTGTTAGGTTTGAACATCTGTGCACACCTGCAAAAATTTCCTCTGGCTCTTTCATGTCTATGTCCTCTCTTCTTCTCCTTACCCCCAGGCAACAACTAATCTATTTTTTATGACTCTATGTTTTCATACTGGTAGATTTATGACATTGTCCATAATTTGAGATAAATAGAATTCTGTTTGTTACACTTAGCATAATTATTTTGACTTTCATCTCTTTGTATTACTTCTTAGTATTCTATTTTATGGATATACAAAATTAACTATATTTATTTACTTATTCATGAACATTTGGGTTACTTCTAGTTTTTAGCTATTGCTAATAAGATTGCTTTATATATTTATGTATAAATATTTTGCTTTTCAGTTTTATTAATAAATAGTTTTCCAGGGCCATGAATTTAGGGACAAAGTCTGTTTTCAAACATTATTGTTGTTTTCTGAGTTTGTCTTTATTAACACCTTGCAAAACACAGCCAATAACAATGAACATACAGTATTGATATTCCGTATTTCTAGATATAGCCTCAGGGCTTTAAGATTACTAAACATTATCTGAATTTCAAATGGTCAAAAACAAGAATTGCCAAAAGTTTTACTATTATAAAATGAGAATCACTAAGATGATGTGGGTTCAAGTTTTCAGAGCAGAATCTTATGTAATTGGAAGTTCTCTTTAAAAAGATAATACTAAATTATAAATATAAAATTTGGCACAAAATCAGATATTTATAATGAGAAAATAAATTACAAAATAATTACAAATAAAAAAATACCAGAAGCTTTACACATTTTAAAAAATATATTTACTTGCTATGCCTATAAAAATATTTTTCTGTCTTTTTGCTGTAGTATCTTTGATTACATTTAATAATACATTAATTTTGTAATATCATATCTCAGAGGGTAGAAAAGTAATTCTGTCCTTTCTTAGTGTAGTAAAGACTTTCTTAAAAAATTGTTGACAGGCTGGACACAAAACACATGATTTCATGCATAGAATTACCCACTGCTAGGAGTAATAGTGATAACGTTCATAAAAAAGACAAAAGTATGTTGGGTTTACATTATACATCACATTATTTACTGTGTTATAGACAGGAGAGAATTTCAGTTTTGACTAGGCTTCTATGAAGAAATAAGTTCTCTATTTGTACTTTTACATTTGATAATTAGAAAATAAAATCTCATATACTTATTTCTAACTTCATGAAATACCAATTTTGTTACTTCTCCATAACCCATATTTTTCTGGAACCATTTGCTACAGGACACATTTCGGTTGCATAACCCTGGGTTAATTGGCAGAGAGGGCTGCAGAAATATTCTGAGAAGCATTTCTGCACTGGCATGGCTAACAACAACTTAGCTATAAATTGTGAGCCACATTGTTATATTTCATTAAGCTTAAAATAGAAGTGTCTCCAACTCAACTTTCGCTTAGCCAAATGCCAGAAATGGTGTGGTATTCTAATTCCACTTAACACGAATATAAAATGTGATGAAGAGGAAGTTAGTGAAGAGAGTGATCTTACTAAAGTGAATATGCAATATCCTATGTTTGCATAAGTTGTGAATATATCTGCTTGTAAAATCCATATGAACACATTATTAGGTTCCCTCCTAAGGGCTTTGAAATGGACTCTGTGCAAGTGGGGGAAACCGAAGCCTAAGTTTGACTAACTTTATATTAAACCTTCCCCAATTCCTGTCTTTCTAGCTGTTGGTGGCATTTACCTTATTATATTCTTCTGAATATCTAATCTAATGCTACTTATTTTAGCCTTTTATTTATGTCAAAACCTCACATATATGAACCATATTCTCCATCAGTCCTGGTAAACTCGGTTCTGCTGTGGAATTGAACCCTCCCAAAATTTCCGTGGCTTCAGACAACAAAAGTTCACTTTATGATGGTTGACAGAGTTAAGGAGGTGTTAGTTTATTTATTTTCTCACCCTGATTTGTAAGGGACATAGATGATAAAGCTCTATCTCAACATGTGCTTCCATAATCATCGTAGCATGGGAAAGAGCTCCCTAGAGTTTATCACACTGGGAATTAAATGTTCTATCTTGGAAATAACATGATATTTCCCCTCTTATCTCAATAACTAGTGCTAGAAACACCCATACTCAAGAGACTCAGCAGGCTCAGTCTTCTATATGTCTAGAAAGAGTAAAAACTGCTTATCAGTGGGCAGCACAAATCTCCCACATAATATAACAAGCATTGCCAATTTACTATGTCAATACCTGATCACCTGGGACACCCTTGAGACCCATGCTGTTGTCTCAGCACATTTTTGTCTACCATATTTTATTATGAAAGAAAATCAAAACTAAATTTTTAATTAACTGAATTATTGTTTATGAAACATTATTTGCAATACATCTTGCTACTTATGATGTAGTAAAAATTAATACACATTTTAACTGAAATATGGCATAAACTCAAATACTGTATAATGAAGAAAAATACGTAGGGATTTTTTTTTTTTTTTTTTTACATAATGGCACAGATGATATGTTGTCCTCCACGTCAGAGAATCAGCTAACAGCAGATATGGAACATTTCAGTATACTTACGCTCAACTGAATGCTTTTAAAAGTGTATATACTTTTGTTCTAGTTTTTTCACTAAGAACTTGACCAAATAGTGATAAATACTTCAACAAATATATATTTTTTATTTTTAGCTTACAGTGCATTACTTCTTAAATTGAATTAATCCTGTTTTATATCTATTGGCATATTTTTCACATCTCTCATACCTTGCATTTTTCTCATTCAATTATTTTAAAAGGACACTTGTATTTTTATTAGTTGATTTATTTACACCTCCCAATATGACCTGTTTTGAAAATATAAAAAGGAATAAAGTATAAATCCTGCTGCTAAGAACATTACTGGTAAAATTGTCATAAACAGAGAATGGAAGGTGGATATTTAAGGAAGAGAATATTAATGTATAATAGCATGATTGAGAGTACGTTATTGAAGGAACATTGCCAATACACTGCATTTTAATAAAATTGGAATTCAGAATATATACGCTTTGTCAGGGAGATAGGTCTCATAGCAGGGTGAGGTGGCTGGTGATCGACAAAATAGGAAAAGTAGGCAGTGAGTGGACAAACTATGAACAATTATTTTTACCACAAGAAAGTAATCAACTCTATCCTGTATATGATGGGAACTGTTGAAAGAAATACCACTATTGAATTTTCTCTTTCTTGTATTGTAATGCATTTATATTCTATGTTCTATTTTTAATATTCCATGAATATCTAAGTAATTTTATGACTTTTAGACCAGTACTGTATTTTATATAATAGTCCTCATGTTTTTCCCTATTTAATCCCATTTCTTCCTTGAACTGTCTTTCATGATGTGATATTTCTATAAGTATTATTTTCCCCTTATGGTTATTTCACATTAACCTGCTTTTACTTTTATTCTTTACAATCAATAGTTCACAACGCAATAATGTTACACTTTGTTTTTAGATGAAATAATACAGTGGTAATTCAGTAACTACCATATTAACAATTTATATATTATGTAAAATAGAGACTCTACAAAGAATTTAATACAGAAGTTAGTTCATAATTCTTAGAAGAGAAACATACAGTGCTGAACACATTAGCATTTACTACATTTAAATGGAGTGCCTACATTGTGTAACATAGCTAGCTAGGCACTACAGTTCAGGAAAAAATATAAGTAAGACTATCTATAATTTCCGTGAATATTCAGAAACATATCTTTAGTATATCAAATTGATGAAATAATCTAATGTGTTATACTTTTATTTGTAATAACTATTTTTATTTTTCACTTCAACCATTCTACTTTTATGCTTTATTTTCTTATTATAAAAACGTGGAGCCTTGTACATAAAACTGATAAGAAACACAGTTTCGCAGAGCTATGCAATTAATTCAAGTTCACTACACATGCCATGTTAATACTGGTTCTGTTCAGCTTACCTATTTTCACAGAAAAAAAGAAAAAAAAACTTTAGTATGACAATGGCTTTAAAAACAAGTACAAAAATTGAACCCTTAATATCAATCTTTACCTTAGGAATTTTTAAATTACACTGGAATAAAGTAGGCACAATTAATGTTTAGTTCAATTATGTTTGTGCTTATTAAGACTTTGTCAATATCATAGCATAACATTTGGGACCAGAAAATCTACCTGATGGACATGTTCTGCCTGTTAAAAAGGAAGATAGGTAGAGTAAGCTATTCATGTTCTCTAGCTTTAGTTTTACTTTTCTCATACACTGATATAATTTGAATATTCATCTCTACCAAAATGTCACTTTTAATTATAATTCCCAGGGCTGGAGATGGGTCCTGGTGGAAGGTGATTGGAAAATGGGGGCAGATCTCTTATGTCTTGATGCTTTTAGTGATAGTGAGTTTTAGTGAAATCTGGTCATTTAAAAGTGTGTGTACCTTCCCCCAACTATTCCTCTCTTCATTGCTCCTGGTTTCATCATGTGACTTATCTGCTTCCCATTTGCCTTCTGCTATTAGTGTAAGTGTTCTGAGACCTTGCTAGAAGCCAAGCAGATGCCAGCATCGTGCTTCCTGTAAAGCCTGCATAATCATAACCCAACTAAATCTCTTTTCCTTGTAAATTGCCCAATCTCTGGTATTTATTTATAGCAATACAAGAATAGCCTAATACATACAGAAAATGAAGTTTAATATTAGAACTTATGGAGTCACTGTGAGAATTAAATGAGATAATACATATATAGAATAATGCCTGGTATGAAGTTATGTAGTCAGTGAATGTGAGTTATTATTATTATTGCTGTTATCACAATTATACTAGAAAATTAATATAGTAAAAAAAATCAAATCAATTTAATACCCATGGTAAACTTTGGTGACAATATTATATTAGTTTGAATTATAGGCTGTTTGAACACATAAACACTTTAATATACTGGAAAATAATCATATCAAAACTGAAAAGCTCACTAGATTTATTAAATAGTTCACTTGAAAAATTCAACCTAAAATCTACATGCAAAGTTAAGACTGAAACCTATTTAAAATTAATTTAAAGTAAGCTCTATATTTTTGGTTCCAAGTATGGAAACTATAGCTAAATG
Source organism: Cheracebus regulus (assembly GCA_963574635.1). NCBI lineage: Eukaryota > Metazoa > Chordata > Mammalia > Primates > Pitheciidae > Cheracebus > Cheracebus regulus. The sequence continues at coordinate 21,408 of CAUYQU010008816.1, forward strand.
TGAATTAATTGAAAGAATAGAAAATTATAGTCATAGAACCAAAAAGGGGGCCTACATAACTGAACTAAAAAAGAAGAGTCTGGGGATATCTGAAGGGGAAACTGATGAACCATCTATGTCTGGAATAATCAGCTACAACACTTCGTATGTTTGTTGGAACTTGGTCAAGATTTGAATTCTAGACACAAAGTGATTGATTCTCCTAATTTCTCCTGCTATAAGAAACAATGAATATTTTTCCAAGATCAAACTGGAATGTTATTACCAGAAGCAGAGGAAATGGCACATAGCACAGATTGTCAGCGCTATCCCCTATCTCCACTGAGACCCTAATCCAGAGCTGGTTTAATCTGGCTATTTTCCCCAAGCTTCTGTTTCCATTTCTCTTCAGCATGTTGACCCTTCTTATGCCATATTACATTAGCAGATATTCTCATGTTTATATTATAGCCTGGTATCTGATATGAAGTTACTCAAGAGCATTTACTAAGCTGGAAACAAATGTTATCATATATCTACTCAGTAACTATAATGTATGCATGACTGGTATTCACAATTCTAAACATACCTTATAATATATTGTGCACAATTATTTGGTTACTGAATGGGAATAAGTCGATGGATTAATTTTCTGGTCATTCTATTTATTTCCTCATAAATATTTGAATGTGATTCTTTTAAATTCCACAAAACAAACAATAAAGAGTTTGGCACATAGAAATATGGGAGTATTTTTGCAGGATTCACAATCTTTTGCACCTAGCCATCTTATGGAAACTTTTGTAGAGTACAATCAGTCCTTCTTGATTTAAACATAACAATTATACTCTTTCTCAATACAGATAATTCTCAGGATTTGGGATTTATAGATGGAACCAAATTTGTGATGGAACAACTGCCATACATATCAGCAAGGATATTCTTATAAAAGAAAGAACTTATGAAAATATATCCTTGAGAGATGCATGATTCCTTCTTGAATAGTGCTTTCCTCTGTGTTGTGATTTCTCCACATTGTCCAGATTCTTTTTCAGGTATACATGTTTCATAGTATATAGGTGTTTCACAACTTATCTTTGCCACTTTCATGTTGCTCTGTGAATTGAATATCCTATTACATTTGAAAACTTTGATATGAGATTATCACCAGATGAAGCACAATTTTAGACTATGTAGATGTCATAAAGCAGTAGTGCCCAACCTTTTTGGCACCAGGGACCAGTTTTGCAAAAGACAGTTTTTCTCTGGACAGCAAGGGGATTTCAGGATGATTCACTCACGTTACATTTATTGTGCACTTTATTCCTATTATTATTACATTGTAATATATTATGAAATAATTATACAACTCACCAGAATGTAGTGTCAGTAAGAGCCCTGAGCTTCTTTTCCTGCAACTAATCAATCCCTTCTGGGGGAGATGGAAGACAGTAACAGATCATCAGGCATTAGATTCTCATAAGAAGCACACAACCTAGATACCTCACATGTGCAGTTCAAAAAAGGATTTGTACTCCTTCTGAGAATTGAATGCTACTTCTGATGTGACAAGACATGGATCTCAGGTGGTAATGCAAATGATGGGGAGCAGCTGTAAATACAGATTAAGCTTTGCTCGCTCACCTGCCACTCACCTCTTTGTGTGCAACCTGGCTCCTAACAGTCCATGAACTGGTACCATAGGTACCAACAGGCTGAGGATCCCTGTCATAAAGTACATATTTTAAAAAAATTTGTTCTATGGTAATTGTAATATCAAAGTTTCATATTGGTTTAGCCCTAAAACCTTGGCTTTTCTTGCCTTGACCAATCCTACCTCACATTTCTTCTTAAATTTTGTAAATGTTATGTTAGAAAGACTTCTTCCTCACCAGCATTACATCCATAGAAAACCATCTTAAGCTTAATGCTAAGCAGTTAATCAATAGTTCTATTTTAACTAATGGGATATTTACAAGGGAACAGCTAAGCAGTGATAAGTTATCCTGAGATGTAAATGAAGAGAAAAGAGTTTCTGTAGTTGAAATGTGTTCCCCAAAAAGCATTTACTGGAAACTTAATCCCCAATGCAAAAGTGTTGGGAGGTGGGGCCTCATGGAGGTATTTGGGTCATGATAAAAGAGCCCTTTCGAATGGATTAATACTTCTAAAAAAAGGCTTGAGGCTGCAAGATTGATCTGTAGCCCTCTCTCAACCTCTCACCATATGCCATGTTGATGATACAACAAGTAGGCCCTTGTCAAATATTGGCACCTTGATATTGAACATTGTAGCCTCCAGAATTGTGAGAAAATACATTTATTTTCATTATGAATTATCCAATCTCAGATATTCTGTTATTGTAGCACAAAATTAACTAAGACAGAGATGTCGGAGATTTTGGAAGCAAAAGTTTGTAAAATATGCCAACATTTTACTTCGTTTGCACATTTTATAACATATGTAAAACAATTCCTTTTTCAATTCCTTTTTCCTATTTTCATTTCAATGAATTTTCAGCATATAGAAGTAAAGAATTAATTTTTATATTGAAGTCTATATTCTTACACTTACTTATTAGAATTTTGTGTGGGACATTCATACAAACACAATTTAAGCAGAAAACAAAAACATGACATTTATAAGGCATCACTTATTCACAGCACTATTTTAATTATTGAATAAACACATACGTAATACCTTTTATATGTTAAGCAACATACTAAGTGCTTTGCAAATCTAAACGTATTAATTCTCACTAAGCTATGACAAAATTACTATGCACTTTATATGCAAAGTGGTTATACATGTTTAGATAGTACTTGTTAGTAGTGTTAGAGGGATTAGAGTAACAGTGATCTTCATAATCGGGGAGTGATTCTTAGTGCTCCAATGGCAGGAGCCAAGAGTAGAGAATATTTTACTGTCTTCCTGAACTGAGAACTCATTGTTTCTACAGAGGTGTGGTAGGATAAATGGTTTTCCTCTTAGGGTAGCAAATTGAAAAAATACTTGCTTTAGAAATATGTATCTAATAGATTTTTCTGGATTATAATTTACATTCATATATACTCTTTCATTCAATATTGGGACCATGAAATCATTTTTTAAAATTGTAAGTCAAGTTCTGGGGTACATGTACAGAATTTGCAGGTTTGTTATATAGGTATACACGTGCCATGGTGGTTTGCTGCACCCATCAACCCATCATCTACATTAGGTATTTATCCTAATGCTATCCCTCCTCTAGCCCCCTGCCCCCGGACAAGTCCCAGTGTGTGATGTTCCCTTCCTGTGTCCATGTGTTCTTATTGTTCAACTTCCACTTATGAGTGGGATCATATGGTGTTTGGTTTTATGTTCCTATGTTAGTTTACTGAGAATGATGGTTTCCAGCTTCATCCATGTCCCTGCAAAGGACATGATCTCATACTTTTTATTGCTGCATAGTATTCCATGGTGTATACATGCCACATTTTCTTTATCTAGTCTATCATTCATGGTCATTTGGGTTGGTTCCAAGTCTTTGCTATTGTGAATAGCACTGTAATAAACATACATGTGCATGTGTATTTATAGTAGAATGGTTTATAATCCTTTGGGTATATACCCAGTAATGAGATTGCTGGGTCAAATGATATTTGATAATTCAAGTTATACAAGTTTCTAAGGTAGTCATATTCATAGAGACAGACATTGCAATGGTGGCTTGTGGTTGCCAGGGTTTGGGTGTAGGGGAGAAAGGGAACTTTAGTTTGGAAAGATGAAAAAGGTTCATCTTTTTGGAAAGATGAAAAATTTCAGTTTGGAAAGATGAAAAAGGTTCTAGAGATGGATAATGATGATGGCTGCACAACAAGGTGAATGTGCCTAATGTCACTGAGTTGCACACTTAAAAGTAGTCAAGATAATAAATTTTATGTTATATATATTTTTTTCAAAATCTTAAAACAGTAGGAAGTGCAATAAGAATATTGGATAAAGGGAAACAAGAATTTTCAATTGACTTCAAAGTTGAAAACTGTAACTGTGAGTTGCTGGTGAAAACCCATTAAGTTTCATTTCTTATTTTTAAAAACAAAATGATGACAATTTATGTGCCCCATGATTGTTAGGAGTCTTGTCTATAATTGTGTATGGAAAATACTTAGCATAGTGCCTGGCTCAGGGTAGATATACAACAATAACTGCAAGTTATGCATCAATGTTTAGATGGGTGATTATTTGGAAAGGGAGCTCTATTTAATGATTCAAATAATGAGTAGATATTAATCACACAACCATCTTGTAATAATTGAATTCTTAAATGTAAGCATTTATAATATAGCAATGTCATGAGATAAACCATGATTTTAGTCACATATTTTTCCAGGTCTTTGTTTTGACTGCTCCTAACACTTTTGTTATTCATCATAAATAATGTAATGCAGGTGTTTGAACGCTGGAGCTTAAGTCACAATTATATATCTCTTGCTCAGTTATGAATTTTGACCTATGAAAGATAGTAAGTCAGTCAAGGCAAGGTCATATTTATAGGCTACCTGTCTTGAGGATCTTTGTACACTGAATAAACAGGATTACTTAGGGCTTAGAGGTGATGCCTAAATGGCACTTAGTCATCAGTACTAGACTTAATTTTTTTCAAGAGACAATAATTCCTTAGTTTAGAACAATATTCTAAAGTAGTGACCAAATACTTGGAATGTACAGCTAGATGTTCTGGGTACAAATCTTTACCATATCTTCTTTTAGTCTCCTTAAGGATATATCATCCACATTGAGAATGAATGTTCAAGTTAGAGAAAACAAATATTAGCCAATCTGGTAACATAAAAACACATATACTTGGTTTCATTTAATGCATTTTTGTATTAACTATTTAATCTGTTTAACAATGTGTTTTGTTTTAGATCTCTCTTTAAATAACTTTTATATAATTCAATGCTGTTTTAATACTCAGTAATACATACTGGAGGAGGTAGCATAAATAAATCTAGAATTTCTGTTTATTTAAGTTATTGTGTATTATAATTTACTATCACAACTTACATTTTGAAGTTTTTTGTTGAAATTAGAATCAATAGATTGTTTGCAGAAAGCTTACAGATTATAAACCAAAAGTTAGTCTCAAAAATCAAAGAAAAATCCCAAAATTTGGAACCCAGATTTTGCCAGAAGCTGAATTATTGAACATCAAATTAGAAGATGTAGCTCAAGATGCGACTTGGTCAGCTTACTACTTTTAAAAATCTTCTTCAATCTCTCTTGCTGTTGTTTTTAAAATTGGAACTATAATCATTTCAATGTTTATTTCTGACACTGAGAAGAGGTAGTCTATCTTAAATTGTTTTATAAACCATAAAGTATAAATCTATAAATGTGGCCAGTCATAGTGGCTCATGCTTGCAATCTCAGTGCTTTGGGAGGCCGAGGTGGGAGGATCACTTGAGCCCAGGAGTTCAATACCAGCCTGGGCAACATATTGTGACCCGATCTCTACAAAACAATAAAAATTAGTTGATGTGATGGAACATGACTGTGGTCCCAACTACCAAGGAGGCTGAGGTGAGAGAATTAGTGGAAGCCAGGAGTTTGAGGCTGCAGGGAGCCATGATTGCACCACTGCCCTCTAGTCTGGGTGACAGAGTGAGACCTTGTTACAAAAAATAATGCAAAAAAACAAACCTATAAATGTTCATTTATTTATTCCAAAATTTATTAGAATTATATGTAATGTAATTTGAAATTAAAAATATATTCTGAGAGGCCATAGTGACATGTATAAGTGTCATCAAATTTTGGCTATGCTAAACACTCTTGCTTCAATTGCTTATACTTCTGAAATTTTGGATTTGATTTCAGATAACATTACGGTTTATCCATTTTAAAAAAATTACCTGGAAAATGTGTAAACTACTGTGTTAGGATTAATAGAAATATGATGACTGAAGAAAATATGGAGAAAGTTGTGGCTATCTTAAATGACTAGCCTCTAAGACTATTTCTGGCTGAGTTTGCACTAACCAAGAGTATCTAGTTTTAGAGAGAGAATATGTCAACACATGTATCATTTTCTGGATTTAGCCAAATGTCTAATGTAAGTTTGCTCATTGAGGGTTTTTGGACATTTTTCTATTTTTGTAAACTGTTTTTTAAAAACTGAATATGGCAGAGTCGTAGCAGGATCTGAGCTTTCTTTTGAACTATTATTACATTACTCTACCATAGCACTTTTCTCTGTGTATCCTAATGGTTTGTTTACTATGTTGTCACTCTCATTAGACAGAGAGTTGCTAAGAAAACATCATTTTCCATCCTGCCTGCAGTGCAGTGCTTGTTAATACACTCTCTAGTCTTCAAATTAAATTGAAGAACACTTTGCATCTTGTTGGTCACAACTTGCAGACATTGTGTACTGTAATATGTATTTGATTTTTTTTCTACTAGTGTATTATAAATTACTTGAAATATGGACTTATAACTTTATTCCCTTATTGTCATGGTGTGTTAAAGTAAAACATTTGAGGAGGTAAGTGCTGGATGGTGCTAGAGACAGGTTTTTTTTTTTTTTTCTGTTTCTGCCTAATACCATTGTAACATTCTTAGTTGTTCTTTATCGCCAGGAACCTGATAACTGAGATCTGACAGCTACTTGAATTTCTAACCAAGTGAAAGAAAAAGAGAAATTGATGAAAGAAGAAAGGAATAAGTGGGCTAAAGCTGATAGAGAGAAATAGTTAATATATCTATGTGTGTTGGGTAGTAGGGCAAGGAAACATTTGTTTTGGCCAAAGTTTCAAATGATTAATTAATGAGAAAGAAGCCATATACAGCAATCTCCAGAACACCAAACTGAAGAGAGACAATGAAGAATACAACAAGCCACAGAAATCTACCTAAGTGTCAATGTGAACAAGAATGTCTCAGGTGGACACATAAATCTATTGAATTATAGAGACATAGATGGCATGTCATTAGTTATATCATGAAAAAAGATCATAGTTTACATTTTTGAAGTCTTGACATAAATTACGTATTTTATAGATCACATATAGCCATAATTATTTTGAAATAAATAAATAACTGATTACATATTCTACTGATGCTTCTACAATATTTTGGAGTATCAATTTTGGGTTTTTGTTTATAAATATTTTGTAAATTTTGAGTAGAATGCTCTGTATTCACATAATTCAATATTCAAAAGGAGGGTTCTGCATTTGTTTCTGTATTTAAATAATTATTTCTGCAGTATTTAATAACATACTTTTTTCCTCTTTTTAGTAAGATTTTAAACGAGTAACCATTTCATCACTTGATGTAATCTGGAGAAAGATATCTGTCTAAGAAAATGATGTATCTGTCTAAGAAAAAATCAGACATGAATTCTTAAATTAGGTATCTAGATTCTAGGGCTATTCTGTACCTGGCATAATAGTGACTGGGATGTGAATTCTCTCGAACGATTAAAGTCAGGATTAGGGTAAGAACTGAGGCTTTAACTCCTGTCTCACCTTCATGATAAAGTAAGCAGCCTTGTTTCTGGGGTTTCCCCTAGCACAAAAATTTATAAATCTATGGTAAAATGGGGAAAGAGTAACAGCTCCACATAAGAGCTAAATGTATTGATAAAGAACTATCAGGGATGAGTACAGTGGCTCAAGCCTGTAATCCTGACATTTTGGTATGCCAATACGGGAGGATTGCTTGAGATCAGGAATTTAAGCCCAGAGCCTGGGCAACATTGTGAGACGGCATCTCTAATTTTTTGTTGTTGTTGTTCTTAGGCCTGATGAACTCCTGTAGTCCTAGCTACTCTGGAGGCTGAGGCAAGAGGATTGCTTGAACCCAGGAAGTCAGCACTGCAGTGAGCTGTGATGGCACCACACTGCACTCCAGCCTGGGTCCTGAGTGACAGTATGACAGTGTGTCTCAAGAAGAAGAAGAAGGAGAGGGAGGCGGAGGCGGAGGCGGAGAATAATAATCAGGATTTAAGGTCTCCCTGAATCACACATTTGAACAAACTGTAAAGGGCACCTATGCAGCTACTTTCTACTTCGTTTTGCCATTAAGACTACTGTTATTTTACATTTATTAATTTTTTGGACATTTTTATTGGGTATCATTCTTAAACTCAAATTAACAATGATCACTTCCTGTTTTCTCTTCCTTTCTCTTTGTCTTGCTTAAAAATGTCCTTTTTTTGTTAATATCTGAATCTGAAAATACCATTTGATACTGAAAATGAATTTCATTGTTTGTGAGTATAACTGCAAACATTGCTCCTTCTCATAGTTTTTATTGTGATAGTCTCAATAATTTTTTTATGTTAACATGCTTTGTAAACCATAAGAAACTATGTATTACTTGTATTATTACCTTTGAATTTCGAGGCTGCAGTTTTTCATGTTGCATGTTCATTTACTTCCACATGGCAAATTCAGGATTTGGGACTAGGCCAGCTGCCGTCCAGGACATCATTAGTCGTGACCTTGTCATTTAATGTTAACTATGTACTTCATTGATACCATGGTTGAAAATGGCTAGAAGCCAGTGCAAGTGAAGCACTGAAAACCAGGCGAGATAGGCAGGTGCAGTCCCTATTTCCCATGTCTGTCAAAATAATGCTCAGATCTTCAGCTGACCAGATCTGTTTCATTATTTTTGTACAGATCTGAAAGTGTCTTCCCAATTCTTTATTTCTCAGATCTTGTCTGGCCCAGAGAAACCAATTTCTAAAAAAGGTAACCTATGTAGCATTTCAAGGATCAGTTAATCTTTATATGATTAGTAATTCTGCTTCAATAACATAAATCCATTTACCACATGAAGAAAAAAATGAAAAGAATGAAGAAACAAAATGTGTGTAGTGATTTAATTCTTATTTAATAAACAGTCACCAAATCAGTGCTTTTAGGATTGTAATCCAACTTTTAATGGATCTAATGGAAAAATTCTTGTTTCATTTTATTCATATGCTTTAATTACAGGGATACTGTTATGTTTTCTCATGTGCTTGTACATATTTCCACTTACTCTTTTACTTAACACTGTCAAAATGTAAATGTTTTTAGTGTATCTCATTTGATACCATATTTAAAAGGTAAATGCCACATCAAAAAATGACAGATATTTAAGCTAGATTGAAATAATTTTCTTTTTTTACTCAAGCACTGTACATCAGTAAATCAAATCATTTTCAGATCCTTAGAAAAAACATAATTCTGGAAGATTTTATGAAAAATGCAAGGAACTCCTGCCTTTATAACAAGTTAGTTTACAGTATTAATAAGTAGAAAACCTTAAGTTTATAGCAAGCTTTTCAAATACCTGGGAGAGACATTCTCTTTGAGAGATGGCAGCTGAATTCCCATTTTAATTGTATTTAACTGACAAGTTATGCTAATTAAAGTACAAAAGACTTATCTCTAGATATTGCCACATTTCTTAAAATATTTTAAAATTGATGTCTCATAGTTTGAATAATTTCCATGGAGAACATGCATTAAAAAGCCAATATAATATATGAATATGAAAAAAGTTTTGCATTAAATGAAGTGATTGGAAAAAAGATGTTCTAGGAGAAAATGAAGAACTAATAATAATTAATATTCATTCTTTTCAGATAGTGCCTTCAATTATTCTAGTTGAGAAGAACTATATTAAACAAGTAAACAAATGTATTTCATAAAAAGCAATTGTCAGGTACCAACTGATCTATCATCGAAATGTTTTACTACATACATAATTTTTGGTTTTGTTTTGTTTTTGTAAATCTAAAAGTTCTAGCATATCTATCTATCTATCTATCTATCTATATATGTAATAGGATAAAAATACCATCTATATATCTGATTTCATTTGATAATTAGAATATTATATTTATTACATATATATGGATATATGCATGCAAATGCATGTCATGTGTGAGTGCATGCATGTATGTGTGTGTTCAAAGGAAAAAGGAATTTACTATATGAAACTTGCATGCTACGATGGTCTCCACCAACTTAGAATTCTTATGCTTTGAAGTTTGACAACTGTTGGAACTGATCCTAGATTCAGCTGTTAAACAACTTTTGTTAAATTGACCAACATTAATTTTACAAAATGAATTTGCATTTAGTTGAGCTTGTATTCTTCAGTTGGCTACCACTGCCATCACACCCTGCTATGCTGAATATTTTTTCTACACATTAAAACTACCTGTCAGTTCCCTGGAGGCATTTGATTTATGTCTTCTGTTTCTGATTTATGCTTCTGGAAGAACAGGAGCAAATTAACTTCTAAAAATTAGCAGAAAAAAATATATTTTCAGTAATAAAATAAAAAATCAAGATTCTGCTTTGGGTAGCTAAAAGTCTTCTAAAATTATCAGTGAAGAATTGAGAGCTGAATAATGACTTATTACAATTATATAATACCTGCCCTGTGGCTGCCATGCATATCAATAATAAATCAGATTTTGTGACAAAATTACTGTCAAAACTTCATAGAATGATGGCCATTGTATCAAAAAAGCAGACCAAGCAATTAATTTCTACACAATTGTGATTTGCTTAATACTTAATCAGGTGAAAATATACATACATGTATATATTTATGCATATACACATATGCACACACAAACAAAATTTGTTAAATCATATAAATAAACATGGAAATAAGAAATACAGAGAAAATATAGAAACAAACAGAAATAAATAAAAGACATCAACAGCCAATTTACAGAAATCTAAAATTGTTAATAAACATGAAATGTATTTCATTATTACTAATAAATAATAAATTTTAAAGCTAGACATTTTGGCTAATAAGATTAGCAATATTTAAAATGTGTTATTATAAAATACAAATGACAGTGTAACTTAGTAGACAATTTTTGTGTAATATCAGGGATACATACTAGCATCATTTTTTGGTGACAACTTTATAACAGGCCTGCAAATGTGATATATGGATGCCTTTAGACCCAGAATTTTACTTATTAGAATGTAACTTAAGGAAAGAATTAGGTAAATGTACAAAGATGGATGTGCAAGGATGTTCATCATGATGTTGTACAAATAGTCCCAAGTTGTCTATTAAAAAGCAATAAATTATGTCAAATTACATAGTGAAATATTAAAAGAATATTGAAATGATGATGCCCATATCACATAACACTCACTATATTATAAGCATTATTCTAAGAACTGTGCTTTTCTGGTTGAAAGAAAGATGTTAAAGTAGCTGACCTCATTTTCTCTCCTGATTACTAGAGCAAAGCCTCAGAAGAAAGTCAGTGGCCCAGTCTAATCTTGTAAATATGTTGATTTGATAGGCAAACTCCCAAATACATAGACTAAAAATATTTGCCATGAGGAAAAAATGTACATGGAATTATTTTAGCAGGTTGTCCCCAGATAAGATTGCTCATGATAAACAAACCGGTAATCTATAAATGTATTAAGCATGGATTCCTAGAAAATTTCCAGTTAGCTACACAAACAATACTTGGTGTTATAAACAGAATGGTTCCTGTAAGAGGTAACCTATGGAATTCACTTAGAGAACTGATTTATTACTCTGAGTCAGTGAAAGTGTTTATCACATAAAAATTAAGAATCCAAGGAACCCCAATCAAAGCCCCACATCTTCATTTGATTTGCTCATGACAGTTAATATCTTCTGCCATTGGTGCTAGATGTTATATTTGATTTTTATAAATCAGATTTGGAAATCTGTTCCTTTGTGTTAGTTCAATGGTGAACAAAACAAGTTTTATAGATGAAAGTGTGTTTCTCTTGCAATGGAAGAGCTAGAAAAGAATTACGCAGATAAATTAAGAAATAGGGGAGAGAGATCCAAGATGGCCTATCACTAGCAGCTCAGGATTGCAGCTCCCAGTAAAAGTGCAGAGAGCCAGTGGACGCCACACTTACCGATAAATTTTTGCTGCCCACGGACCAGGACATTCCCAGCGGAGGAGCCCCACAGGTCGCCAGCGCGACCCTTTCGGCTGGCG
>CAUYQU010008821.1:0-130297 GCA_963574635.1 Cheracebus regulus
GCCCCTTCCCCACAGAGCTGGGCCTTCCCGGGTTCAGCTGTGCTTTCTTCGTCCTCAGCGCTTCCAATTGCTATTCTCCTTGTGGGGATGGGGCCAGCCGAGCCCTACTAAAAGGGCATCCAGTCCCGTACACTCTGCACCGAGAAACGCCGCGTCGGCCAAAAGAGTCGTGCTGGCAACCCGTGTGGCTCCTTCTCCGGGAATCTCCCAGTCTGTGGGCATCAAAAATTCATCTGCAATTGCGGCATCCACTCGCTCTCTGCGCTTTCACTGGGAGCTACAATCCTGAGCTGCTGCTACGTGGCCATCTTGAATCTCTCTCCGCCCGGTGATGAAGTTTCTCTGTTTCTTTTTCCTTTGGCGGATGCCCGTTCCCCACAGAGCTGGACCTTCCCGGTTTCGCTGTGCTTGCTGTGAAACTCTCAGTCCTCAGCGCTTCCAATTGCTGCTTTCCTTGTGGGGATGGGACCAGCCGAGCCCGTCTGTCCCGTACACTCCGCACCGGGAAGCGCCACGCCGGGGCGCCGGCAAAACAGCCGCACCGGCCAAAAGAGTCGCGCTGGCGACCCGTTTGGCTCCTCTGCCGGGAATCTCCCCGTCTGTGGGCAACAAAAATTCGTCGGAAAGTGCGGTGTCCACTCGTTCTCTGCGCTTTCACTGGGAGCTACATTCCTGAGCTGTTGCTAATCGGCCATCTTGGATCTCTCTCCGCTAATTTTTATATTTAGAGCAGAGATGAGGTTTCACCATTGTTGGCTAGGCTGGTCTTGAACTCCTGACCTCAGGTGATCTGCCCGCCTCGGCCTCCCAAAGTGCTGTGATTACAGGTATGAGCCACTGCGCCTGTCCAGGGGCACTTTTCTTAACAGCCCCTCTGGGTGCTTGTGCATTTCCGGTGTCAGTGATCCACCGTCCTGGCATAATTTTCTGCGTTTTGCATCCCCACTGCCCAATCTTAAATGAAAGACCCCAGTTCTATATGAATGGCTCACTGTCTGAAGCAGATAGGTGTCCGGTGTCCCCTTCATTTTCAGGACCGTGAGATTGTCCCTCCAGTGCTGGAGCCGTTTCAGCTAAACACTAGCTGAGGCTTCAGACAGCTAGCAGGTGCTCCTGCAGGCACCCAGGCTGCCGGCAGAGGACAGTGCCCGGGTTTGTCTCGGGGCCAGGTGAGGCCGTGCTCTTCCCTGTCTACACACCACACTGTGGGCGAGTTACACAAACCAGAGATTGGCTTCCACAAGGGACAGGAGGCAGGTGGGAACGTGAGGCTCAGACACTGGTGAGACATTCCAGCTCAGGGTCAAAACCAGAGCCAGGCAGCTGTGGACTCTGGGTGTGGCATCTGTCGTACAAGTGGGAAATGAAAAGAGTGACTGTCCTGTATCCTTCAGCAAAGCGCCTAGCATCTGTGAAGAGAGGTGCTGAGGGCGACTTGGTTTTCCCAGATTTGCTGCGGGGGAAGCCACTTGAGTCCATGCTGTGGCTTTACGGCTGGGAAGTCCCGGGGCTGAGTACATCTACTGATCCTATCACAGTTGAAGGGCCCAGTGTTATATTAATTGTGTCTCCAGGCAAATATTTATATTAATACAGTTCCACGAAGATGAGCAAAGGATAACTGGCCACCATTGTCAGCTTCTTAGCTCTAATGTGTGCAATAAAATGCTCATTTCAGTTTACTTTATCCAGATGTTGCTGGTACATCAGTATAGTCGTGATGGTTTACATGAGTTCCTTGGGGTTATTATGCATCACCAGGAATTACTAACCCTCCTTTTGGCAATATTAATGGTCAGCAGTGAGAACTTACTCTGTGAAACACAGAGATTACACAACATCTTGGGGCTCGGCTGCAGCCCTCAGCGCCCAATTAGAATAAAGCAATTGAGGCCAGGCACAGTGGCTCACACCTGTAATCCCAGAACTTTGGGAGGCCAAGGTGGGCAGATCACTTGAGGTCAGGAGTCCTAGACCAGCCTGGCCAACATGGTGAAACCCCGTCTCCACCAAAAAATACAAAAATTAGCTGGGCATGGTAGTGGGCGCCTGTAGTCCCAGCTACTCAGAAGGCTGAGGCAGGAGAATCACTTGAACCCAGGAGGCGGAGGTTGCAGTGAGCCGAGATTGCGCCAACACTCCAGCCTGGGTGACAGAGTGAGTAAGACCCTGTCTCAAGAAAAAAATAAATAAAGCAATCATGCAGGTGTTTTCAAATTCCAAAGCTGTACAGTAACGTTCAAATATGGCAAGGCCAGGCCAGGCTCAGTGGCTCATGCCTATAATTCCAGAACTTTGGATGCCCAGGTGGGTGGATCACCTGAGGTCAGGAGTTCAAGATGAGCCTTGGAAACATGGTGAAACTCTGTCTCTACTAAAAATACAAAAATTAGCTGGTTGTGACAGGTGCCTGTATTCCCAGCTACTTGGGAGGCTGAGGCACAAGAATCGCTTGAACCTGGGAGGGAGAGGTTGCAGTGAGGCAAGATCGTGCCACTGTACTCCAGGCTGGGTGACAGAGTGAAACTTTGTCTCAAAAAAAAAAAAAAAATGCTGGCAGATCCAGATGTTAGCACAGCCTTCCAGGGTGGATGGAAGTTGGTCTGCACGTTTGGAAGGATTGCAGATGATATTTTATTTTATCTCATAAATATTACCAGAAGTTCCTCATATAACATGGAAACTTTCAAAACCATAGAGAGGACCATTGTAAATCTCTGTGGCTCATCGCCACTGTCACGGTTCCCAGCCTGTGGCCAGCCTGTTTCATCCGCACCTTCACTTTAGTTCCAAGGGTCCTTTGGAAGGAGTACAGCATGTACTTTTCATGTGAAAGTACTTCAGTAAAAGAAGTGTGGAATTTTAAGTAGAATCTTTTTTCATTAATGTGACTTTGTTAGTTATAGAGAAATTTGTGGAAATGTTTAATTATAACAAATGTGTTGGCCTGGGCACTGGAAAATAAGGCTGGTCTCACATGGGTGGGCTAAGATATTTCTTTAATGTGTCTTCAAGTTAATGGAGAGTAACTGACTTTTCCATTATGGCCCATTTGAGAGAAAATACATCTTTCTTAAATATTTAGAAAGATCAGTCACAGGTATCATGTTTGCGAAGTTGTATAGACAGGATAACTAGAACTCAGAATCATTAAATAATTTGCTGAAGTTTACGTGGTTTTAAGTGGCAGGGTCAGGATCTAATGGGGGTCTGACTCTAAGTCTACGTTTTTCATAGTATGCTAAAGAGTAAATATTTTAAGAATTTCCTAGAGTACCTAAATTGTCTTGAGGTGGGGTTAGCAAATTGAGAATTAAGATTGTGCTTTTTGTTTTAAAGGAAGAAAGTGTGTATACTTCTATGGCAATCTGGAGTTTTTGTTTGCCTTTTTCTGAATAAGAAGCAAAAGGAATGAAGAGCCAGCCATGTGTTCTCTACTCTGTCTCAGTCTGTATGCTACTTTCCCGTCCTGAGCGTTTGCCTTTGGGTTCTCAATTTGGCTGTATTCACATGAAGAAAACCTAGTGTGGCAGGCAGAGGATGACCTCCCACAGATGTCCACATTCTGATCCACATTCCGTCCGTGGCCAGAGGAATCAGGATTGCCAAACAGCCGACATTAAAATAGGGAGGTGATTATAGAACTATTCATGTGGGCCAAAAGTATCACAGAGGTGCTAGTAAGTGGAAGAGGCAGGCAGAACAGGGAGTGTCCGAGCCACAACTGGCTTCAGAGGTTGAAGGGGACCGAGGGATGCAGGCAGCCTCTACAGGAAGCAGGAAAAGACAAGAAAACACTTTCTCCCAGGGGCGTCCAGGAGGAAACCGGCCCTGCTGATACCTTAACTTTAATGCCGTGAAACCCATTGCAAGTTTCTGACCTCCAGAACTGTAAGATAATAAGCTTGCATTGTTTTAAGTCACAAAGTGGAATTTGTTATAGTGGCATAGAAAACTCATACACCTGGCCTAGCTACAGACTGTACGGTGTGCAAAAGGATCCATGAGCTTGAGACATGTCCACAGAATCATACCCCAGCTTAGCCATGTCAGGGATTTGTAACAGACTGCACAGAGATTGTTGCGGTGTGCAGAGGATCCGTGAGCTTGAGACATGTCCACAGAATCATACCCCTGGCTTAGCCATGTCGGGGATTTATAATACAGACCATACAGAGACTGACATGGTGTGCAAAGGACCCATGAGCTTGAGACATGTACGTAGAAACTTTCCAAACTGAAGAGCAGAGAGAAACAATGAAGAAACAGAACTGTAGACAATTACAAAAGGTGAAGCAGGCTAGACACGGTGGCTCACGTCTGTAATCCCAGCACTTTGGGAGACCGAGATGGGTGGATCACCTGAGGTCAGGAGTTCGAGACCAGCCTGGTCAACATGGTGAAACCCCATCTCTACTAAAAATACAAAAATTAGCTGGGTGTGGTGGCGGGCACCTGTAATCCCAGCTACTCAGGAGGCTGAGGCACGAGAATTGCTTGAACTTGGGAGGCGGAGGTTGCAGTGAGCCAAGATCGCGCCACTGTACTCCAGCCTGGGCAACAAGAGTGAAAACTCCATCTTAAAAAGGAAAAAAAAAGTGAAGCATATATGCATAATGGAAAAACCAAAAGAAGGGGGAAAGAAGGAACAGAAGAAACGTCTTCAGTAAAAGTAGCTATTTCCAAAATTAATGACAGATGGCAAAGCACAGATCCAGGAAGCTCAGAGATAAATTCAAAAGCAAAATAAATTTTTAAAAAAGGGTACACCTAGACATATCATGTTTAAATTGCAGAAAATTAGAGTCAGAAGAAATCTTGAAAGAAGCCAGAGGAAAAGAACATTTTACCTGCTGAGAAGGGTAAGAATTACATCAAATTTCTTGCCAGAAACCATCTAAGGAAGAAAAGAATAATGTGAAATATTTAAAGTGTTGAAAGAAGGCCACCAAACCAGAATTCTCTATCTCATAAAATTATCCTTTATACATGCAGGAGAAATAAAGACTTTCTCAGAAAAACAAACATTGAGGAATTTCATCACCAGTAGACCACTCTTGCAAGAAATGTTAAAAGAAGTTTTTCAGGAAGAAGGAAAATTATATAGGTCAGAAATTCAGGTCTGAAAAGAAGAACAGAGCGTTAAAGTGTGAGTTGTTTGTGCTGTTATAACAGAATACCACAGACTGGTTAATCTGTAGAGAAGAGACATTTATATCCCCACAGTTCTGGAGGCTGGGAAGTCCAAGATCAAGGCACTGGCAGGTCTGGTGTCTGGTGAGGGCCCAGTCTCTGCTTCCAGGATGGCTCCTTGAGCATTGCATCCTCTGGAGGGGAGGAAGGCTGTGTCCTTGTGTGGCAGAAGGCGAAAGGGCAAAGGGGCAAACTCCCTCTGCCAAGCCCTTTTATACAGGCACCTAATCGCATTCATGAGGGAGAAGCCCACATAGCCAAATCATCTCTTAAAGGCCCCACATCCTGGGACTGCGACTAGTTGTCACACTGGCAACACCTGAATTTTGGAAGGGACACATTCAAACCATAGCAAGAAGGAATAAGGGAAGGTCGTACAATTAAATATTTTGCTTTTGTTTTGTTTTTTTCTTTTAGAGACGTGGTCTCACCATGTTGCCCAGGCTGGTTTAGAACTTCTGGGCTCAAGTGATCCCCCTCCTCAGCCTCCCGAAGTGCTAGGATTACAGGCCATGGCACCCAGCCTTCATTTTGTGTTCTTAGTTGATCTAACAGAGAGTACTTTATTCAGTGATGATTGCTCCCGGATGAATGAATGTATGACAGCAGAAGAGGGAACTGGGCGTGCCCTTGCCGGGAATCCGGGTTACATGAGTGGATGCAGATGAGCTGTCCATGTGTATTGCAACTTCTAGCACAACCACTAAGAAATTTAAAAAAATAAATAAGTATAGTTGATATTCTAAGATAGGAGAGAAAATTGTCACATAGAATGCTCGATTAAAACCCAAGAAGGCAGGAAAAGAGTAGAAGTCACAAAAGAAACACAGCCAACGAAGAAAGGAGTAAAAGTCAGTTACAAATACAGTAAATATTAATCCAGCTATATTAATAATCTAAGTGTGAACTGTCTAAATACACCAGATAAAGACAGAAACTGTCAAAATAGGAAAAACAAGCCCTCACCATATGTTGTGTGCAAGAAACCACTTTAAATATAAAAACACAGATTTAAGGGATAGAGAAAGAGCTCCCATGCTGCTATTACTCAAAGGGACACAAGATTAGGTCTGTTAACTTCAGGCAAAGCAGACTTGAGAACAAGAGAAGGTACAAGGGATAAAGGGGGCATTGCATCACAACAAAGAGGTCAGTTCTCCACAACATAACAATTCTTAATGTCTCTGTAACAACAGCAGGTCAAAATATGTGAGGCAGAAATGGACAGAACTGGAAAGAGAAAGAAAATCCACTGTTATAGTTGGAGACTTCATCACCTTTCTTCACAGGCAGAAAATCAGTAAGGCCACCGTTAAACACAACAGCACCGTTAATCCCTTGGACCTAATGGACATTTATAAAGCACTATATTCAACAATAGCAGTCCCCACATTCTTCTCAAGTTCACATGGAACATTTGCCATGACAGATCACATTCTGGACCATAAAATACACCTTAGCACATTCTCAAAGAATAGAAGTCATACTAAGTATTCTTTCAGATCACAGTAGAATTAAACTAGAAATAAATAAATAACAAAATTAACTGGAAAATCCCAAAATATTTGGAGAGTGAACAAAACACTACTAAATAACATATGAATCAAAGAAGTCTCAAGAGATAAAAATATTTTAAGCTAAACAAAAATTAAAATATAACTTATCAAATCTTGTGGGTTGCAGGAAAAGCACTGCTTAGAGGGAAATTTATAGTATTGACTACATAGATCAGAAAAGAAGAAAGATCCAAAATCAACAAGCTTCAACTTTAGGAAACTTAAAAAAAAAAAAAAAAAAAAAAAGAAGAAGAATGAATAAACATTAGAGCAGAAATTAATGAAATTGAAAACAGGATATCAGAGAAAATTTTAAAAATCATAAGCTGGTTCTTTGAAAAAAAATCAGTAAAATTGATGAAGCTCTATCCAGTCTAAAAAAGGGAAAAAGAAAAGAGACACAAATACCAAACATCAGAAATAGAAGAAGGGCATCAGTACTGGTAGCATGGCGAATGAAGAGATAAAAGGAATATTATGAGCAGCCCTACACCCATAAACTTGATAACTTAGATAAGATTGACCAATGTCTTAAAAACACTGTCTATCAAAACTCAAACAAGGAGCAAGGTAATCTGGGTGAGTCTACATCAGTTAAAGAAATGGAATCAGTAATTAATAATCTTCCAAATGGAAAGCACAAGGCCCAGATGTTTTCACTGGTGAATTCTACCAAACAATTCAGGAAAAAAAAAAAATCAGTTCTCTACAATCTCTTCCAGATAATAGAAGCAGAAGGAACACTTTCTAATTCATTCTATGAGGCAAGCATTACACTAAAACCAAAACCAGAAAAAGATATTACCAGAAAGACAATATCACAGACCAGTATTTCTCACGAACATAGAAGCAACAATTCTTAATGAAATATTAGCAAATCGAATTCAATGTATAAAAAGAATTATACACCACAACCAGGTGGGATTTATCCTAGGTATACAAGGCCGATCCAACATTTCAAAATCAACTAATATAACACACAATATTTATAGGCTAAAGAAGAAAACTCACATTATTATATCAGTAGGTGCAGAAAAAGCATTTGACAAAATTCAGTACCCACTCATGTATTGCAGCAAACTAAGAATGGATGGGAATTTCCTCAGCTTCATAAAAAGCATGTACAAAAAGCCCTTTAGCTAACATCATACTTAATGGTGAAAAAGTAGATGATTTCACCCTAAGATTGGAAAAAAGGCAAGGAATCCCTCATCACTGTTCCTTTTCAGCATTGTACTGGAAATCCTGGCTAATACAATAAGAGTAGAAATGGGAATAAAAGGCATACAAATTGGGAAGGAAGAAATAAGACTTTGTTCACAAGTGATATGATTGTCTGTGTAGAAAATCCCAAAGAACGAACAATAACAAAAAAACTTCTGGATGTTAGAGATGGTGCTAGAACAGTTGCAGGATTCAAAAATTAATCACTTTCCTATATGCCAGCAATGAACAATTGGAGTTTGAAATTTAAAACTCAACACTATTTACATTTATCCCCCCACCCACCAAATTACATAGGTATAAATCTATCAAGGTCTAGATGAGGAAAACTGCAAAGCTGTAATGAAAGAAATCAAAGAAGATTTAAGTCAATGGAGAGGTGTTCCATGTTCATGGTTGGGAAAACTCCATGTTTTTAAGGTGTCAAGTCTTCCCAACTTGACCTATGGATTCAATACAATCCTAATCAAATTCCCAGCAAGTTACTTTGTAGATATCAACAAACTGATTCTATATTTAAATGGAAAGGCAAAAGACCCAGACTGGCCTCACAATATTGAAGAACCAAGTTGGAGAACTGATACTTGCCAGCTTTAAGACTTACTGTAAAACTTCAGTAATCAAGACAGTGTGGTGTTGCTGAAAGAATAGACAGATTAGTGAAAGATCATAGAGCGCCTGGGAGTAGATCCATCCAGTAAATTCAACCGGATAGTCAATCCATCTTTGACAAAGGAGCAAAGGCAATTCAGGGCGGACAGAAAAGCATTATTTCTTTTCAACAAAGAGTGCTAGAAAAACTGGATGTGCAAAAATCCCCAGCAACAGTGACTCCAGACAGTGAGCATACACCGTTCAAGAAAATTAACTTTGAAAGCTTTGTATCTTGGGGTAAAAAAAGAAAAAAGAGGAAGAAAAGAAAAAGAAGAAAATTAACTCAAAATGAGTCATAGACCTAAAAGTAAAATGCATAATAATGAAACTCATAGAAATGTAGGAGAAAGTCTAGGTGACCTTGGGTTTGGCCACAGGCTTTTGGTGTTAACCAAAAACACTGTTCATGAAAGAAAAATTGGTAAGTTGGACTTCATGAATATTAAAAACGTATGCTTTACCAAATACAGTTCAGAGAATGACAGTACGAGCCACTGCCTGGGAGAAGAGATTTGCAGAACACATCTCTGATAAAAACCTAGTATCGGGCAACACGTGGAAAATAATGGTGTTTGGATGGGTAGGGCAGGATGCGTTAGGGAGGATCTGGAAAGTTTCTTTTCTAAAACTCCAGAGACTCTCCTGGAGCAACCCTGGCCCTTTTATTACAGTCAGCCTGAGAAGGGGACTGAAAATCTGGCCATAGTTGTCATGAATGAGGGAAACCACTTTTTACCCTCACTAAGGAACTTTATTATGAAAGGTGAAATCACTTCGTAAATGTGAATTAGAATAGAAAATAGAAATTCCTTATATAATCACTAAGCCGTTGGAAACGTGAGGCAAAGAAGTTTTAAAACAAAAGACACATGTGGATTTCCTCTGAAATATTTGTAAACACCAAATTCAGAATATGTTGGATAGTTTAGGACCGTACCAGGCTTTAGCTGTTACGTTGAATTGTAAGTAACTTATGTTCATGAGCCTGGAATTAAAGAATTTGACAACTATTTCTGGCTTCCCAGAGCCAGAACCCACCTCGGAACGGGATTTTGAAATGCGCGCCGTTGAAGATACACAGATGACAGAGGCCATCGCACAGGCTGTGAGAGCTTACTCAGGTTTCGGTAGACTGTTCATTACTGCGTAAAACATGTCAGATGAAATTTTAGAAACTATTTCCAAACTCAGTGAAGGTTCGTGACATCTGGGATGTTGTTGTTTTCAACACAGAAGTTGAGTGAAACTGCTAGAGAAGGAAAATGAGAAGTGTGGAGAGCAGAGGCTGTGGTGGCTGGCACTCCCCTGCTTCCCCTCCTTCCCCTCCTTTTCCTCTCCTCTTTCTTTCCCCATCTTCCCCTCCTCCTCCCTTTCCCCTCCCTTCCCTTCCCTTCCTTTTCCTCCTTCTCCTCCTTCCTTCCCCTCCTTTTCCTCCTCCTTCCCCTCCTTTTCCTCTCCTTCCTTCCTTCCCCTCCCTTGCCTCCCTCCCCAGCCCTCCCTCCCTTTCTTTTCCTCTCCTTCCCCCTGAGTCCTCAAAGCCCTTGTGCCTGGGCTGTGGACACAAAACGCCTCTGCCTCAGAAGCTGCCTGGAACTGGGTGAAGACTCAACTCAGCTTGCTGCCATCACCTCGTGAAGCTGTCACTCAAAAGAGAGATCATGCAGAAATGACTGAAGTAAAATGCTGATGTGTCAAGTTGCTGATCACAGGTTTACGTTTTATAAAAGACGTCTTCATAATCAAACTATTGTTGAGCTACCTTGTGTTTTATCTTGAATTCTCTGGAGTTAGGTAATTTACGTATGTGTTTCAGAGTGCACACTTTGTTTCAGCCGTCTAGCTGTCAGCAGATGCTCTAGAGTGTGAATGATGAGTGTTCTGTCTAAAGCTAAACATTGTACTTTAAAACCCAGTGCTGCTTACTATGCCGTAGAGTCACACTATGAGAAGCAAAATCTGATCTAAATGATGGATGTTTGTTTTTCTTTTATGCAGTACACATTTTGGAACTTTATACCCAAGAATTTATTTGAACAATTCAGAAGAATAGCCAACTTTTATTTCCTTATCATATTTCTGGTGCAGGTAAGGCCAGTCATTGTTTTCCATCAAATATAAATCTAAGTAAGTGAGGTTTTGATCTCAGGTAACTGCCATGCGGCTAATGAAAGAGCCAGGATGTGGTGCCCCTCACCTCCGATCATGTATTTATTTTCTTAAGGACAAAATATGTTGGTTCTGTGAGACCTGCACAGGATAAAGCACACACAGTGTCACTTTGGGTTTAGGTTGCTGACAGCCCTTCCCGCCCCTTTCCTTCTAGTACCTGAGGGAAATCAGAGCCTTGTCATCTTTTGGACAAGCCCACAGCCAAGCTGTGTATTGTTACCTTACTTTACTCTTCCTAAATGTGTGTGGACGCTCTAAAGAAAATCAAAATCCAAAGATGGTACATGTTAAAAGAGAGTTTTAAAAACAAAAAGAGTGAAAAAAAAATCTCGGGGCTATGAGTTAGGGAACAATAGGCCAGATGTGCTTTAAGAACAGCACTCTGATTCTTCCAGCATGAAATTATCCAAGTCGTGTAATTGAAGTGTGACCCAGGGGCGGAGGGGTGGATTAACACACGGTGTGCCCCGACTTCATGCTGTCTGCTGCTGCTGATCAGTGGTTTCCTTAAGCATGTTCCTTAATTTAAAAAAAAGTTGCCCTCATTTTAACAGTTAGTGAAATAGGATGATTTACTCCCTGTCCCCAGTGGTGGGCGGAATCGGGTGCCAGCAAAAGGTTTTAAATGAGTCAAAGTGAATGCTGAGGGCAAACTCGCCTGCCTGAAGTCACTGGTTTGCGTTTTTGAAGATGATTTTGCAATTCTCTCTTTCTGCAGTTGATCATTGACACGCCCACAAGTCCAGTAACCAGTGGACTCCCACTCTTCTTTGTCATTACTGTCACGGCTATCAAACAGGTAAGCATTTTACAGACGAAAAAGAAGAAAGTCATCTTTGCCAGGCGAATTGCCTTTCATTCAAAGCAAGGTAATCAGTTTGTTTCAGCTAGTTCATAGAAAATTCAACCAAGTTCTAGAAATGCATTTTTATAACTGTGTTAGGTTGATACTTGAAGCAAAATAACACGTTTATGTCATTTAGTTGCTAGTCTGGCGCCATATGAGTTTGAGAAGAAATCTGTGCTTTTTGCATCCCAGGCCACCCAGGGATGAGCTCTAATTCAGATGAGTCCCTTGACCTTTCTGCATCCTACACCGTCTTGACCACCACGGAACATGCTGCTGATGGACTCCGGCAGATGGGATGGTTTTGTTTCTGTTGTTTTGCTTTTTGTTTTTTTATAGCCCTGGTAAATAAAGCCAGTGACTAACGTGGAGAAGAATACATTTCAGATTTACTCTCCGTTTATCCATTTTCTCACTCCCACATTCCCTGTACCCGTGTTCAGTCACTCCCCTTTTCTCCTCGCTGTCCCTGGCAAAGACTCATCTTTCTGGCACCCTAGAGTTGCCTGTCCTCAACGTTGCGCATTCCTGGTTCCTCTTCGGCCCTTTGTGACTGGCTCCTTCACTCGGCATAATGTTTCTAAGGTTGCTCCACATTTAGCGTCAGCTCTGCGTTCCCCGTGATGAAGGAGTAACAGTCCGCTGTGTAGATACACGCCATTTGGCTTTTCGCCTCCTCTGCTGATGGACGGTTGGGCTGTTTCCACCTTTTGGCTGTTGTGAATAATGCTGCTGTGTACAGATTTTATGTGGACATAGGCTTTCTTTTTTCTCTGTTTATTTTAATTGACATATAATAATCATATATATCCTATATTTAGGGGTAAACAGGTTTTTAATTTTAGGGGTATGTCTCTAGGAGTAGAACGGCTCTACTGTTTTGAGGAGCTGGCAACATGTTTTCCCAAGCAGCCACATCATTTTGCATCCACACAGGCCGTGCAGGGGGCTCTTTTCTCCGTGTTCTCACTGACCCTTGCTGTTGTCCGCCCTTTCTATCGCAGCCGCCCTGCGTGTGGAGAGCTGCCTTGAGCTGGCTCCTCTAGTGACTAAGCTGTTGAGCAGCTTTTCACGTGCTTACTGGCCATTTGTGAATCTTTCGAGGAAAGTCTTCAGATCCTTTACCCATTTTTAAACTGGGTTGTCTTTCTGTTAGGAAACTTGTAAGAATTCTGTATATGTCCTGTACACAGTTCATTTATCTGCTGCAAACTTCTGAACCCAATGCTATTTGCATTTTGACGTTTGTTGGTTGATTATCACTTGAGACATGGGGATAATTTGCAAAATGACAGCCTCTAGTTAAATTCTTGACGGTCAAATTCTTGCTGGAAAAGCTATGGTGGTGTCTTTTTTTTTTTTTTGGAGATGGAGTCTTGCTCTGTCGCCCAGGCTGGAGTGTAGTGGCACAATCTCAGCTCATTGGAACCTCCACCTCCTGGGTTCAAGCAATTCTCCTGCCTCAGCCTCCCAAGTAGCTGGGACTACAGGCATGTGCCACCATGCCTGGCTAATTTTTGTGTTTTTAGTAGAGATAGGGTTTTGCCATGTTGGCCACGGTGGTCTCAAATTCCTAAACCCAGGTGATTCACCTGCCTCAGCCTCCCAAAGTGCTGGGATGACAGGCCTAAGCCACTGCGCCTGGCCAGTGTTAGTCTTTAAATCAATAAACACCCGAAGCATACTTCACATGCAACATGGTACGCACACAGCCCAGAGCGGGCACAGGCGCTGAACGTGGCGTGATACAGAGTGATTACTCCAGATTCTAAAGGATGCCACGTGAAGGGCCGGCATCACTATAGCGTGTCTGTGCATGGGTTTTCAGAGTGCACCGTTCTCTTTCTGGTGGTCTAGTTGATTTTTGGTATGAGGATGGATGTCTGGGTATATCATTTTTCAGATACAACTGTGAGGAGCAGGTGAGGGTTACAGAATGTTAATGTTGGTTTGACTTTTCTTTTTATTTTTGAGTTGGAGTCTCGCTCTGTCGCCAGGCCGGAGTGCAGTGGCGCAATCCCGACTCACTGCAACCTCTGCCTCCTGGGTTCAAGCGATTCTTCGCCTCAGCCTCCCAGGTAGCTGGGACCACAGGCACGTGCCACCATGCCCGGCTAATTTTTTTGTATTTTTAGTAGAGACAGGGTTTCACCGTGTTGGCCAGGATGGTCTTGATCTCTTGACCTCGTGATCTACCTGCCTCAGCCTCCCAAAGTGCTGGGATTACAGGCATGAGCCACCGCGCCCGGCCAACTTTTCTTTCTCACTCACTAGAAATCTGGAAATACAGATTTGGACAACAGCCTGAACTGTGTTTCACACCCACTGGATTGGCTTTCAGATATGAAAGTCTGGAGATGACATGGTGAAGCAGGCACCACGGGCCCCTGGCAGGAACGTGGCAGAGCCACTGAGCACAGCAGTTGGCATCATCTGGTACAGGGACCAGTCCCAGGACAGAGACCGTGTCCAGACCAACATCTGGACGCACAGGTGCCGACATGGATGATAAACATACATCTGTGTAGTCAGCACATGGGGTGCGTGTGTCTTCACAAGGCCAGAGCCGGCCGTGTCTGCCAGGATGCGTGAACTAGGATGTTTGTGGTGGGCATCGTTGGTTAGCAAAGGACTCGTGCAGCCCAGCGTCCCTCAGTGAGGAAGTGGATAGCTCCACCGTGGTGTGTGGCAGAACATGGCACAGCGACCGAGAGGAAGTGCTTTGCCTGAAAACAGAACGTGGGGGAAACTCACGCTGCCGGAGGCCTTGCTGCTTGCGACTCGGGCAGTTTAGCGCTTACACGGATGAGGTCTCACTCCATGATGGCGGTGCGCTCTCGCAGACTTCCAGCTTTAAGCCAGATGATGGGTTTTCTCATCAGCTTCACAAGGAAATGGTGCGGAAGGAAATGGCGTTGTTTGGGGACCTGCTGTATTTCCAGGAGCCCATCGAGGCGATTAGGCGAGGGTGTCCTGTGCTGTCTGTGGCACATCCGTGTGGCAGGAGCAGAGGTCGCAGCCGGGAAGGAGATCCCTGAGACTCGAGGGGTGCTGAGAGGGGGCGAGGGGGTGTGGAACCAGGGGCTGAGGCTCTGCGGGGCGTCCTGTGCAGCCCTGCCCTGGGAGGCGGGCGCAGACAGTTTGTTATTCAGTGTCCTCTGCTCTGTCTTTTTTAAGGATTGCATCCCTCCTGGGACCCCACTGAGTAGTAAACTCCTGAGGGCTCCAGGAGCGTCCTGGAGGTGACAAGAGAATTGTGTGGAGTGGGGAGGGTGGCTGTGAAGACACGTCTGGGCCAGAGAGGCAGCGGCCGGGGAGCCTGCGGCCCCGTGGATGCGGAGGCCTCTTCTCAACACCGTGCAGACCGTAGCCCAGACGAGAACATGAGGTGTCCTTGGCCTGGCTGTGGGGCAGTGCCTAGGGGTGGGCGTTGTTGGGAGGGTTGAGAGAGGTCTATTGAACAGAACTGCAGGTCTGGGCTTCATCTCCAATGTCCCTGCCCAGAGGGGTTTCTTCTTCTCCCGTGCGTCTTGCTACCCAGCCCTCACTCTGGGGGTGGACTCGCTTCTCCCACTGCTGGTCTGGACCTGTGTGTGCCCGGGCCCCCTCCTGGCTTCCCCACCTCCTTGTCCTTCTTCCTCTGGAACAGCACCTCCCTCTACAGCGGGGGCTTTCCCGAATGGTCCCCCACACTCTGGCTCCAGCAGGATGTCTGTGCCTGGGGTCCATGTGCTCCCTCCCGGCCCCTCCTCGCGTGCCTTGGAAAGCCCCCTGCACTCACAGAGCCCTCCCTCATTTCTCTTAGGTTCCCGCCTCTATTTTCATGCCGTCTCCCCGGTGTCTCCCATGGACACTGATGGCATCTCACTGTACCTGGCTCTGCTGCTGCCCAGGCCCTGCCCAAGCGCCCTCTCCCTGTGGTGCCCAGCCTTCCCTGGTGTGTGGGGGGGGGGCCCTCCCATCAGCCCGTCACCTGCATGGGCCTCCACGTGTCCCTCCTATCCCAGCCAGGCTGGCCGCTGGGCAGTACCATCCCTGCTCCATCACCACTGGGCATTCCTGCGCACCTCCTTTCTGGCTTCTTCCCACATCCCGGGCACTGGGCAGTGCCACCCCCGCTCCATCACCACTGGGCATTCCTGGGCACCTCCTTTCTGGCTTCTTCCCACAGCCCGGGCACTGGGCAGTGCCACCCCCGCTCCATCACCGCTGGACATTCCTGGGCACCTCCTTTCTGGCTTCTTCCCGCAGCCCGGGCACTGGGCTTCTCGGGGGCACTGGCGTCTCTCACCCGAGCTGAACTCGCAATTACTTCTGTTTCTTCCCCACCAATCCTGAGAGCAGCAGTGCTGGGGACAAGGTCTGTCGTCTGCAGGTCGCTGGTGCCTGGCACTTGCTGAGCATGCAGTTGCTGCTAAATAAGTGTGTTTAACGAACCCAGGAATCATCTACCCACTGCCACCTTCCAAGAAGATTGTTCTTCGGTTTCCCCAGAAAGAGGGTATTTCAGCCATTTGGGAGGAATATCTGAAAAACAATCAGATGCTACCGCGTCACTCGTAACGGTCAAAGCTGGAGAAAGCTCCGCACCTTTGGACGTCCATGCATCCCGGGTTTCTTAATTCTCCAGAAGCTGGAGGTTTTGGATTACTTGTTTATGCTCCCGTCAGAACAGATGCCAGTCGCAGGCCTCTGATGCCAGGTGGCCCGTAGTAAGGGGGCCCCCGTGAGCCTCCTGCCCCACAGGCTCTCTCGGCATACGCGCAGTGGGCCCGTGACACAGGCTTCCCGCCGCCACCCCTTGTAGTTGTGTGTTGTGTGTGGCACAGCTGTGTTCCTGATCCTGATGCGCGTTAGGTGCGGTGGATGCGCGTAGGCCCCGGGTGTGCAGTCTTTCATGCTGGGGATGTTTACTGAGAAAGGCCATTCCCCATCCTTATCTGAGGCACCTGCACCCGGCAACGCCAGACACAAAGGTCTGTCATCCCAGGAAGTGTCGGCATGCGGCGTCCCCTGTTGTCACTTCTTTCAAGATACCACCTGACTCTCCAACCAGAGGGTGTGCCTCAGGAGCTGGAATTGGAGTGCATGTGTCCGCACCTGTCTCAGGCCAGGGTCAGGGTGAGCTGGGGCTGCTTCTCCATCGCGAAGCCTGCGCACACAGGAACCCTGATGGGATGTCTCCCGCATGGGCTACTCAGACGCAGAAATGCGCGGAGAACCCTAAGGCTGCAGCGGGCGTCACAGAGTGAGCCAGGGGTTCACCGAGAGGCTGGGCTGCCAGATCTCATGACAGACGTCAGTTTTTGATGAAAGAGAAGTCTGGCCAGCATGTGCTTTTCCAAGCAGAAGGCTGACACTCAGCGGGTGGAATGCAGCTGGCTCCACAGCGTTTATGTGAGAAGCCTTCAGGCTTCTCATTTCACTCGGATGTTCCTTTTTTAGGAATTTATCCTAAGGCGATGTCATGAATGTGCACAAAAGTGCAGTTATGTAGCACTTATGCAAACTTCCAGAAGCATCTTTATCGAACGTCTTTGCAGTTATACAACTGCAAACATGTAAAGCAACTCGAATTGCCTGGGAAAAGGTCGATGCTGGGTCCGGGATATAAAGAATAGTGTGTGTAGTGTATCCTGATTTGAAAAAATACACCTCTGCGGGCTTGGATTGTGCTTACACGGAGTTCAAGTCGAGCCTTCCATCCCTCCCTCCCTTGCACCTCCCTCCATCTCTCCCTGTGTCCTCTCACCCATCTTTTCCTTCCTTTCTTTAGGGTTATGAAGACTGGCTTCGACATAAAGCAGACAACGCCATGAACCAGTGTCCCGTTCATTTCATCCAGCACGGCAAGCTCGTCCGGAAGCAAAGCCGAAAGCTACGAGTGAGTGGCACCTGACACGTTTATCCGGGTTTAGTCTAGTGACCGTTGGAGAAATAAGTTTTACCCAGGTGCACTGGCTCACGTCTCCCGTCCCCGTGCCTCAGGAGGCCGAGGTGGGAGGATCGCGGAGCCCGGGGGCTGGAGGCCACTCAGGAGGCTCCACCATGCCTATGAACAGCCACTGCTCTCCAGCCTGGGCAGCAGAGAAAGACCCTATCTCTTAAAACAGTTTTTAAATACAAATTTAAAAAAAAGTTGTTATTTTCTTTGACAAAACAGACTGTCTGAGATGTTTTTTATTGGGTGTAGGCCCCAGCTCCCTACTACCTGTTTTTTTTTTAATAGACTTTACTTTTTAAAGCAGTTTTGAGTTCACAGCAAAATTGGGTCGATGTACCCATTGCCCCCACCCCCACACACAGCCTCCCCACTGGCAGCATTCCACACCAGAATTGGTGGAATTTAAAATCACTGTGGGAACATACGAACCAATCAAGATAGAGGAAGGTTGGAAACACTGTTTCTAAAGTTTGTTTTAGAATAAGATATAATAAAATCATATTGCTATAAACTCTACCAGGTAGAAATGTATTGTTTTAGAATAAGGTATAATAAAATAGTATCAGTATAAATTCTACTAGGTGGAAGTTGATGAAAATTGGAAAAGGAAACCTCATCAAAGATTGTAATTTTTTAAAAAATTATTTATTTATTTATTTATTTATTTAGAGAATCTTGCTCTTTCACCCAGGCCAGAGTTCAATGGCACAATCACAGCTCAGTGCAACCTCTGTCCCCAGGTTCAAGTGATTCTCCTGTCTCAGCCTCCTGCGTCGCTGGGATTACAGGTGTGCACCAGCACACCCGGCTAATGTTTGCATTTTCAGTAGAGATGGGGTTTTACCAAATGTTGGCCAGGCTGGCCTAGAACTTTTGACCTTAGGTGATGCACCCACTTTGGCCTCCCAAAGTGCTGGGATTACAGGCATGAGCCACTGTGCCCTGCCCAACAATTTGTTTTTTATTGATATATAAAAATAATTTTATTGATGTATTTGGGGGTTTGTGTCATACTTTGACGTCTGCACAGCAATGTGTAAAGACGAAGATGGGGTAACGGGGATGTCCATCACCTTGTGGATTGTTTCTTTGTGTTGGGAATATTACAGTTCTTCTTGAAGGCTTCATTTTAAATGTTTCAAACAAATTATTAGTGTAACTAATACATCAATATATTTTAAAATGTATTTAAATGAGATATTTTCAGACTTTCACTAGTCCTTTGGAAGCACCTGTATAGGTGGAAACCATGAGAGTGGTCTTCATGTTTGTGTCAAAGCAGCGGTCAGCAGCCTGCTCTGTCCACCACCTGACCGTGGAGCTCGGCGCCAGGCCCACGCCAGCGCCTTCCTGCCCCCGCTGGTGCCCGTGCTCGCTGCCTGGCCCTCGTCCACTCCCACGCCTTCCTCCCTCCTGCAGCCCCACTGCCTGCCCCACTGTTTGCCAGCGAGCTATAGGAGGTTCGGTCAGGGAGACAGGGAGCACCCCACTGGGCCCCGTGCATAGGGAGAGCCAGGCTCCTTCCAGAAGCCCGGAGCGGGAGAGCCTCTGAGCAGCCCGGCCAGCCGGGCTCAATGAGCCTCTCCAGACAAGGCCGCAGCCCCTCCTGGTGCAGTGGAACAGGACCCCAGGAGGCGCTCAGAGGTCCTTCAGAGGAGCTGGCCTCAACCACTAGCCACCCCCAACCCCCGTTCACCTTGCTATCACTGTTCTGTGTATCACACACATCACCAAATGGACTTTTAAGCGTTTAAACATTTTTCACTTATAAATTTGCTATCCAGGTGTTTAAATACTTCTGAAAAACCTTCACTTCAGTGAGTTCAGGTGAGCGATGTTTCCCTAGCAGTCAGGGGTTCGGAGAGCAGATGGCCCCAGCCTAGGGAACAGCCATGAACTCACACCTCTGTCAGCAGGTGTCTGGTCTCAGGCTTTCAACGCCATTTCCTTTAACAATTATATTCCCCTTGCAAAGCCTTTCATACTTGTAGCTAAACATCTTTCTTAAAAAACAGACCTAAACTGTGTCTGTCCACGTAAAACTGAATCTTTAATGTACTGGTCTCCATGGGAAATGCCTGCTCTCTATCCTGTGCCTCGTGACAGAGAGGATCCTAAACAGGCTACGCAGGATGAGAAAGAAAAGATCAGGTTTCTCCTATAGCTGCAGGCATCGGCTTCCATTGGTCGTAATGGCTCAGGCCTTGCGGGGTGCTAGAGCGAACTAGAAAAGCAATCCTTTAATTAGTTTTTCTTTTTTAATTAAACTTTTTATGTCGAGGTAATTACAGAGGCAACCTGTGCTCCCTTTGCCCCGGCGTGTTGTCCAGCTCTAAGATTTCGTTATTTCAAGGATGATATAAAGAGAATCCTTCGGCCTGTGACCTCCTGGGGTTGGCCTTTATCAGGCAGCCTAATTCCCTCGGGATTCACTAAGTCTGTGCACCAGCTGTTCCTTCCCTTTGTTGCTAAGGAGTGTTCCGTGCTGTGGACGTGCCGCAGTTTCACCATTACCAAGTTGAAGGGCGTGTCGCTTTTTCTAGTTTAGGGCTGTTATCTGAAAGCTGCTGTGAATATTTGTGTACACGTCTTCATGTGAATGTACTTTTCATTTCTTTGGCATAAAAGCTCAGGCATTCAGTTGCTGGTTCGTCTAGCATATCCACGTTTGGTTTTGAAAGGAACTGCCACTCTATTTCCCAGCGTGGCTGTTCCGTGTCATTCCGCCTGCCACGTTCCAGCATCTGCAGCCCCCAACGTCACGGTGCGGCTTAAACGTGCATCTCCCGATGGCACTGTCCAACATCTCTCCCGGCGCTCGCCTGGCATCTGTGCATCCTTGTCAGTAAAAATAATTCTTCATGTCTTCTGTCCATTTTTCTAGCTGGATTATTGGCACTTCTTTTCACTGTTAAATTTTAAGAGGTCATGTAGTCTAGATATTACTACTTTGTCAGATACAGATTTTTAATACTCAGCAGGGTATTCACAAAGCAATTGTTTTAAATTCTGTTGAAGTCCAATTTTTTAATTTATTTTTTAAAGATTATTATTTCTTTTGAGACAGTCTTGCCCTAGTCGCCCAGACTGGAGTGCAATGGCGCGATCTCGACTCACTACAACCTCCACCTCCCAGGGTCAAGCAGTTCTTCTGCCTCAGCCTCCCAAGTAGCTGGGATTACAGGCATGCACCGCCACGCCTGTCTAATGTTTGTAGTTTTAGTAGAGATGGGGTTTCACCGTGTTGCCCAGGCTGTCCTTGAACTCCTGGCCTCAAGTGTTCCACATGCCTCGGCCTCTCGGAGTGCTGGGATTATAGACATTAGCCACCTCGCCCGGCTGATTTTTTTTTTTTTTTTTTTGAGGACTGTACATTCAGTGTCCTGAATGAAGCGTTTTTTGCCTAGTCCTGAAACTCAAAGACTTTCTCCCATGTTTCTTTCTCAAAGTGTTATCATTTCATGTTTTACATTTAAGTTCATGATCTATTTTGAGATGGTTTTTGTATAAGGTGTGATGTTTCTGTCCTTACTGTTTTGCCTGTGGCTGTCTGATTGCCCTGCACCAGGGGTTGGCGGCTGTCCCTCCTCCATGGAGCAGCCCTTGCACTCTGTCATCATCAGTTAAGCCCATTTGCGAGTGACCATTTCTGGTTCCCTGGTCTGTCCCATTGGTGTCCGCACCCATGCCCCGCCGATCCCACACTGTGGGTCACTGTAGCTATCTCAGAAGCCCTGACGTTGGGAGGACCAAGTCTTTCCACTCAGTCTTCTTTTTCAAGGTTGTTTTAGCTATTCTAGAGCCTGTGCCTTTCCATATGAATTTTACAATCAGCTCATTTATGTCTATAAAAATCCTGCTGGGATTTCCATAGGGATTTTAGTAAACCCATACGTACATTTGGGGAGAGTAACCCTCTGATTTTAAAGTCTCACAAATTCACAGTGTGCTGTGACCGTCATGTAGTGGGACAGAGAACTCTGCTTGCAGTGTAGACAGAAGCGTGGCAAGCCCCGACCCTGGCATGCCTCCCGAGTGGCAGTGAGACTGGCTGGAGGACCCACACCAACTCACTCGAGGGGTTTGATGATCCTTCACCTTTCAGACGCAGAGTCCATCCAGCTCACTGAGATGCCATCCTCACCAGTGAAATGAGATGGATACAGATACAAACTGGACCATTACCATTCATTAAAAACCCACATGATGAACTGTCTGTGATTGACTTTTGCTTTCATTTTTGAGACGTTGCCACTTTTGCTTTATTTGTCCTCACGCTTTGATGAGCTGGGCAGTGCCTTGGTTCTGCTGATCAGGAAGCTCTAAGAACTCTACCACCTGGTTCATAAAACGCTGGATTGAGATCAGAGCTTCTCACGGGAGTACATCCCACTTGGCCATGCTGACAGGCACTCGAGCTCGTCTTGCTTGGTCTGAATCAAAGATAACCTTGTTGCAGGTGTTTGTCTCTGTTTTTGCTCCAGAATAATGGAGCAAAACATGCTGTACTGTGTACAGTAAAGCATGCTGCCATGCTGTACTGTGGCACTTCTCTGAGCTGCAGCTGGAATATTGAAACCTGACCTGGTGTTTCTTTGGCCCCAGCAGAATGTCTGGCAGGCGGCTTTTCCTGGAATCATCTCTGCATCCCTGTATCTTCCTGTGAAGAAATGAGCACCTTGAGAGAAGCAGTCCTACATGACGGTGAGCTTTCACGGAGGGGCTTTCCGCTGACCATCCCTTCTGCTCATGCTGTAGGTTGGGGACATTGTCATGGTCAAGGAGGACGAGACCTTTCCCTGCGACTTGATCTTCCTTTCCAGCAACCGGGGAGATGGGACGTGCCACGTCACAACTGCCAGCTTGGACGGAGAATCCAGCCATAAGGTAAGGGGCCTTTTTGTTAGATTCCCGGGAGGGGTCCGCCAGCTTGGAGAAAGAATCCAGCCATACAGTAAGGCACCTTTTTGTTAGATTCCAGGGAGGGGACCACCAGCTTGGAGAAAGAATCCAGCCATAAAGTATGGGGCCTTTTCCTTAGATTCCAGGTGGGGGGTCTGCCAGCTTGGATGGAGAAACCAGCCATAAAGTATGGCTGGTTAGATTCCAGGGCAGGGTTCGCCAGCTTGGATGGAGAATCCAACCATAAAGTATGGGGCCTTTTCCTTAGATTCTAGGTCGGGGGTCTGCCAGCTTGGATGGAGAAACTAGCCATAAAGTATGGGGCCTTTTCATTAGATTCCAGGGCAGGGTTCGCCAGCTTGGACGGAGAATCCAGCCATAAAGTATGGGGCCTTTTCATTAGATTCCAGGGCAGGGTTCGCCAGCTTGGACGGAGAATCCAGCCATAAAGTAAGGGGCCTTTTCCTTAGAGTCCAGGGTGGGGTCTTCCTGTCCAGCTTCAGGCTGTGCCCCTGTGGCCATAGAAACTAACATCCTGTTTGAAAAGTCAGCATTTTCAGTGAGAACCCAAGGACTTGTATAGCCAAGTTTTTTCCTCACTTTTGCTTCCTCCTCTTTTCACTTTGCTCTTTTTCCTTTTTTAAAAAAATAAATTGTATATATTTAAGGCATATATGATGGTGTCATGCGATACATGTTTTTATAGTGAGGTTGTGGTGAGAGTGGACCAGATGAACATGTCCATGTCTCACTGGGCTTCCCATTCCCTCCCCTGACCCCCGTGCCAGAGCAGCCAGAACCTGCTCGATGCAGCAGAAACCCCAAGCCCGACACTCTTGCCCACTCCAGTCCTCCTGTTGTGAGCTGGGAGCTGGGTCTCTGGACAGGTCGTCCTAAATATTGCCACTCTGTGTTCTTTGACCTACACTTCCCCATTTCCTTCCCACTTTATTCTTTTTACTCTCAATGTCTAAAACAACCAATCATCTCAGGTTAGCAGAAGTAATTTCAGTGTTCGCCTGTGTCAATAATCTAATGCACCAAATTAAAGATTTAGTGAACAGATTGTTCGAATTTAAAGAATTTTCATTTTACTAGTTCAACTTAATGTGAAAACTGGCCTAGAATTACGTGAAAAGTCACACACGATTCTAGATTTTGCCTCTTATTTTGAGTGTCTTTTTTGTTAATTTATCTTAATCAGGATTTTCTGAAATTACTACATAAGTAATTTCCTGCACTCAGTATAAAATTCTGCATAGGCAGTTGCTGCTACAAGAATTTTAATTGTCAATCATAAAAGATATACCGCCGTTAATTTTAAGATTCTTATTTTAAAAATCTGGAAGTTTCTAAGGAGTTTATGAGAGTGAGCGTAGCTCAGTGGATTCAACTATTCCTAAGTCATCAGTTCACAAAAGTGCAACTCTAAAATGGTATTTAGGTAATACCTATGGACACAGGCCATTTCTGCTATGAGATAGAGACATTTTCTTTACAAAATCACTGAAGGGTATGCTAGTCTTTCATAGATAATTCAGATATGTATCATGAATGGATAAATGAAAAATCTGTGGATATCTTCGGTTAAATTTGCTTTCACATTTTCCGTGTAGCATATCCCAGGAGAGTGAGCACTCTAACACAATAGATTGTCAGCAGCAGTGCTTCTGGGGAGTCAGAATCCCTGGACAATTCAGATATTTGTTGTAAGCGGCTGCTGGTCCCTCTGGAACCTGGGAGGAGGTTAAGGTTCCATCCACCCAGAGACTGCGAGCCCTCCACACTCTTCAGGCAGTGGCTGCCTTTGTACCCCTGCCCTGCAGGACTGTGGCCGGCCACGCTAGTGAACAGATGCGTGGGTCTCCAGATGTGCCATGTTTGTCCAGATGAAATGTTGTAGTAGTTGTGGAAGGTGATAAAATAGCTATTGCACTTTGACCTTTTGTGGCTTTGCAGTTTGTGTTATAGTTTTGTGTTCTCTAATGTCATTTTTGTGCATTTTGTTTAGTTTTGGGGGACTGGAATTATTTGAGCCCTTTCCTTAAAAGCAGAGTGGGGCGTGGGAAGGGTCCGGTCAACCTGTATTGGAATCCTGGGGGGCTCACATGACTGCACAGGCTTGTTAGCTTCTCTGGACTCTGCATCTGTGAAATGGGACAACCGTGTCTCTCAGGGGCTCTTGTGAGGATATGATTAGAAAATGCCCACTGAATTTAGAAAATAAGTACCCCCTGATTTGTGCGCTTGGTGACAGAGCAGCCATCACTTCCCTCCCCCAGCCCTGTTTGTGTGCTTGGTGACGGAGCGGTGATCCTTCCCCCCAGCCCAATTTGTGTGTTTTGTGACAGAGCGGTGATTGATCCCCCCACACGTTTGTGTGTTTGGTGACGGAGCGGTGATTGTTCCCCCCACACGTTTGTGTGTTTGGTGACGGAGCAGTGATTGTTCCCCCCACACGTTTGTGTGTTTGGTGATCCTTCCCCCCAGCCCCATTTGTGTGTTTGGTGACGGAGCGGTGATCCTTCCCCCCAGCCCCATTTTATGTGTTTGGTGACGGAGCGGTGATTGTTCCCCCCACACGTTTGTGTGTTTGGTGATGGAGCGGTGATCTTTCCCCCCAGCCCCTTTTGTGCGCTTGGTGACGGGGCTGCGATTGGTTCCCCCTGATTTGTGCGCTTGGTGATGCTGCAGGGATCGTTTCTCCCTTTTGTTCTGACTCCTTCTGTGTTTTATTTGTCCAGCGCTCGTCCCTTAGAAAGAAACACAGGAAGTGATTCAGAGATGCTGTTCCCTCTCCCCAGATCCTTGGGCACACATTTCTCCTCTCTCCTCTTAAGGCAGGGCCAGTGCAGCCCTCATGCCCACCTGCTGGTGCTCACAGATGCTCCTGAGGTCATCAGGCCTCAAAATGTGCTCTGAGACCAGCAGCGTCAGCGGGCACCACGTTAGAAGGGCAGTTCTCTGGCCTTCCCTAGACTCGCTGCATCAGAAGCTCTGGGGCTGAGCCAGGAATCAGGGCTTAAGAAGCTCTGGGTAAAGCTGGCACACAGGAAGGCTGGAGGAGCCCTCCGGCCCAGGCCACGTGAACAGTTAAGTAGAGGCGTGTGCCACCCAACAGGGACGGGCTCAGGCAGGTGGTTGCTGCGTGAAATGAAGTGATGCCTGTGACGACTCCCCGTGAACACCAGGGCATGCTGTAAAAGCAAAGGGCTGTTTCAGGTCCTCAGCTTGTTTCCTAATTAATAGCTACTGTGACATATAAATCAGTGTCCACATTTGAAGAATTTGAGCATCGCTATCTGTCCTGTTTTAAGTTGAGGACACTGGGTAAGAATGGAAGAATTAGAATTTTCTGGCACCTAACAGATGCAGGAATAACAGTGGGACCTTATCTTCCTATAACTTTTAAACATTTACAGACTGTATGGTCAGCCAGGCTTGTAGTCACTTGGTTGGAGGCACCAGCTTTTGGGTTTGTGTTGACCGTTTTGGCTGTGAGCTCACCTGTCTTGTGATTTGTAGACGCATTACGCCGTGCAGGACACAAAAGGCTTCCACACGGAGGAGGATATCGACGGGCTCCACGCCACCATTGAATGCGAGCAGCCCCAGCCCGACCTCTACAAGTAAGCAGGGCCTGCGGGGTCTCTAGAAATGGGTTATGCCCTCAGCCTTGTTCGTCCGTTTTCACCCCAAATACTCCAGCCGTCTGCTGGTTTGGAAAGAGAATGTAAATCACTGCTTAAAGATTAAGACTAAGTCAAAAAGACGTTGCTTATTTATTTTCATAGACTTGTGCCACTCAGATTTGTGGCTTTTTATTTATGCAAATATTTGAAGTGGCTTAATGGAACTAGATTTGTGGGGGGAAAACTAAGTTTTCTTTATTTTATGGAAGACATTCGTAAACTGTGGGTTAAGGAAAATGACTGAAGCCATGGGCTGATCAGAGCAGAAAGTACGACAAGGAAGGGGCTGGAGGAGAGCCGGCTTAGCCACACGTGGAACGGGCTGGCCAGCTTAGCCACACGCGGAACGGGCTGGCCGGCTTAGCCACACGTGGAGCGGGCTGGGTACTTTATCCACACATGAAATGGGCTGGGTGGTTTAGCCATACCTGGAACAGGCTGGGTGAAGACCTGCACCTCACAGCAGCCTCCTCTGAAGACAGGAAGGCAGGCAGGCCAGGTGTGCGCATCGGAGTGGGGCCGCTGGGTGCATCCCTTCAGTAACGCGGCTTTTCTATCGCCAGGTTTGTGGGTCGCATCAACGTTTACAGTGACCTGAATGACCCTGTGGTGAGGTGAGTGCCTCTGTGGATGCATGGACCATGGTCATCTCCCGTGTCGCGTTAGAAACGCGTTCTTGGATGGACGAAGGTTTCCACAGCCACTGCTCTAGTAGATTTGGAAGGTGGAGTTCCACTTTCCCGAAGGGCCACACTCCGCTCTCTTCCCTGGAGTGTCTCAGGCACACATCTGTGAATGTTGACAAGTTACTGACGCTCGTGAAACAAAGTTTTGCACAAGACTCTGCCAGGAGGGTCGTCTCACAGGCCAGGAGGTGTCAGGGTTCCATGTTTCAAAGTGAGGGGCAGTTTCGAAGTGAGGGGCAGAGTACAGCGTCCCCATGAGAAATGCCCTCTCATGATTCCTGTACTGATTTGTCTTTAGATATGAAGTTGAAGACTTCTAATTTGGGGGCCATTTTTTGGAGTATATTTCATCCACTCGCCATCGTTACTGGGGTGCATTATGGGCTCAAGGCCTCTCTGGCTCACGTCCACCTGAGAAGGTGGACACAGTAACCCGGGGTAAGGTTGGGGCAGCTCACAGGCGACTGCTGTGCCTCCCATTTACTAGCACGGACTCAGCGGCAGTGGCACCACGTATCCGTGAGGAAGCCCGAGCCTCAGGCACCTCCTCTGTGGCCCTGCGGCAGCTGTGGCTGGGAGCCAGCTGGTGCCCAGCCCACCTCCGAGCAGTGCCCGCCTCCCGGGCCTACAGGTATTCTCTCTGACATTATTTCAAGATCTAGCATTTGTTGCTGACGAGGTATTTGAAAGTCACAGTTAAGGGAATTGGCTTTCAGTAGGTTTTAAAGCTGCATCGTTTTCATAAACTCCACTTGCTAGGGAAATGATTTTTCTTCCATTGTAAGCACTCTCCAAGTTGTTGATGTCTCGTGTGTATGGAATCACATGTTAAAGAACACACATCTCCCAGACACAGACACACTCGCCGGGAGACTGCGGCAAACTGTGTGGTTCCTGAATGCCGGTCCCTGGGGCGTGTCTCCTTGTAGCCTCCTGGAGTTGCTGTTTCATGGAAAGCTCTTGTGTGCTTCGTAGCGTGTTTGTCATCGTTACCCATCGGCAGGCCAGCAAGTGCTTCTGAGAACTGATAGTGGCCTTGCCTTGGTTTTCCTAAATACGTACTTTTCTAAAGGTAAATTCCTCCTTACTTTGGAGAAATCACTTGTATTTCTGTGTGCTGTGAGAATTATTTTGTGTTTGAATGAGTAAACAGACTTAGGTTTATTCATTGTACCTTTGGGTTGAATCCACAGTATTAAACATTGCAGGCTTTTCATCTTTATAGTTAGACCAAGTTTATTGCTCAGCAACCTGGGATGATAATTGCTCATGTATTTTGCATTTTGATACTAACTGTAGTTTCACTTTCGTTTATTTTATTGGAGACGGAGTCTCGCTCTGTCACCCAAGCTGAAGTGCAGTGGTGCAACCTCAGCTCACTGCAGCCTCCGCCTCCCAGCAATTCTCCTGCATCAGCCTTCTGAGTACCTGGGATTACAGGCGCGTACCACCACACCTCGGCTAATTTCTGTATTTTTAGTAGAGATGGGGTTTTGCCATGTTGGCCAGGCTGGTCTTGAACCCCTGAATTCAGGTGAGCCACCGCGCCTGGCCTAGTTTCACTTTTAAATATTTATGCTGTTCAATAGACTTTTAATATTTAGGTTATTTAAGATGTTTATAAATTTGTGATATGGACAGTTAAGAATTATGCACCCAAATTCTCAATCCATTCAGAGCGATGTTTCTTCTTCCTTCTGTACTAACGAGAAGCAAAGTACTTTTCCAAGTAAATTATTTTTAGACTTCCCTGAGTCACCTTTTTAAAAAAGCTGTTTGTTTTTGTAAACACTTGACAGGAATTATTGTAAGTGTGTTGCAAACAGAAGCTGACAGTTCTTATCACACAACCAGACAACCCACATGCAGCCCAGAGCTCCATCTTGAGTGACTGCTGGGT
The DNA here is from genome assembly GCA_963574635.1 of Cheracebus regulus. Lineage (NCBI taxonomy): Eukaryota > Metazoa > Chordata > Mammalia > Primates > Pitheciidae > Cheracebus > Cheracebus regulus. The sequence goes on from CAUYQU010008821.1 coordinate 28,768, forward strand.
CAGGAGGCGTGTGGCACTCTCAGCCACAGCCAGGGGCGGGCGCCTCTGCCTGCTGTGGCCAGGGCAGCTGTCTCCCTCAGGGCAGCCCCACTCTGCCTGCCTTCAGCCAGATGCAGTTCTAAGTTATATCGATCAGATATACTGCATGCATTTTACATTCATAATATTCAATAGGTTCTTAGTTTCTGTGATAGAAGGACAGTAAATACAATGAGGATACATGAAAAGCAAACCAGCAAACACTTTTGACCCTTTCCCCTCCGAAGAAATCCTTAGGATGATATCAGTAGCAAAATTTATAAGTTGGAATCTTGCTGCTTATTTCTCCCTTACTACTATGAGAAGAGATTATTTTTCCATCAGCAGGGAACCCTGTTATATCGATAATATAAGCCCCTGATAGCAGGGACCCCACCCGCTGCTCACCGTGGGTTCAGTGCACAGAGGAGTGCTTGTTCCTTGGTGCATGAGATCTGTAAGTTCTTTGGCCATTGCTTGCTTTTCCCCAAAGTAGCCATGCATGGACTGCCCCGGATGGATAGGTCCCCCGTTCAGAGGAGCTGTGCAGTGTGGCTTCCAGTGTTTCTAAAGGCCAGGCAGAGTATCAGCCTTTGTCTCCAGGACAGACAAACACTTACGTGAGACCCCCCGAGTCTCACTGAGGATGTCATAGAAACAAACAACTGAGGCTGGGCATGGTGGTGCCCGAATGTAATCTCAGCACCTTGGGAGGCCAAAGCGGGAGGATCACCTGAGCCCAGAAGATCAAGGCTACAATGAGCTATGACTGTGCCCCTAGCCTGGGTGACAGAGTGAGACTTTGTCTCTCAAAAAAAAACAGAGACAGTTGAAAGTTGAGCAAGTTACATGCACCCCTCTTTAGCCTTTCCAGAACATTCTGGAACCTTCCAGTGCAGCTGTCCTCAACCTGAAGCTCGTTAGGAGAGGGTTGCTGGGCCCCACCGCAGGGTTTCAGGTTCTGACTCTGGGTCTAGGACAATCTTCTTGACTAGTGTGATGTTCCTGATAGGCTCCAGGTGCTGCTGACGGCACTTGGGGGGCCACTGCAGGGACCCCTGCCCTAGAGGTCTCTCAAGGAGTGTTGCTGAGGCTGTCGGGCACAGCTCAGTGGGTCTGGGCGGGGCCTGAGGTCCCAGGTACCTGCAGGCACTGACGGGAGGTCCTTGCCGCTACTCCTCCCCAGCAGGTACACATCCTTTCGCGTGGACCTGGGCTGACCTCATCATCTAAAGCAAGCTGCCGTGTACACCATCTCCTCTGAAAATGAGATCTGTTGAGCAAACCGGCGGGTTTCGTGTCTGCATCTTCCCCCACTGCCCCCCTCACTTGCCCTCACATCCGTATCATTTCTGATCATCCGTATCCTTACAGGCCCTTAGGATCGGAAAACCTGCTGCTTAGAGGAGCCACATTGAAGAACACGGAGAAAATCTTCGGTAAATATTTAATTCATGAGTTACTAACCATTGCCTCTAATGTTCGTAAGACCCGCAGGAGAATCCTGAGAGCGTTTCTTGGTGCCTTGAGGTGCCGGAGGCTTTCTGGCCACGCCAGCGCCGCCCCACTGAGATTAGCATCCGTGGGTAAGCGTGGTCCCAAAGCAGTGGCGCCGGAGAATACGGCTTGCATATTAAGGCCTCTAGTTTTGGATTCAGAAACAGGGAGTTGCATCCATGAAGGAATTTATGAAGTTGAATTGTGCAGGATGTTTCTTTCATGCCTGTATTTCTTGGCTAGGATCTCCCATTTCTTGTAGGCTGTTGTCTATTTTAATTGAGGTAACTTTTAGAAATGTACACATGTGCCCCACTGTCAGAAAATGCTGTACAGTTGTCCCTAGTGTCCTTGGGGGGCTGGCTCCAGGATGCCTGCAGATGCCAAAATCCACGGATGCCCAAGGTCCCTATTTGCATGTGGCCTGCGCACGTCTGCCCCTCTGGTTTACATCGTCTTAGATGACTTCCAGTACCTAGCACAGCATAAATGCTAGGCACATAGTCACACTCTGCTGTTTTTATCATCTGTATTTTTAATCATTGTATTGTTATTTTTTGTGGGGATTTTTTGAAATATTTTCCATCCCCGGTGGGTAGAACCTGCAGATTCAGAACTCTTGGACACGGACAGCCCAATGTATATTAAGATATGAACTCTTAAAAAATGAAGCACAGATTACCTGTGCACGAAGAAAGGTTTTGATCCTAAAAAATGAAGTGCTAATGTTTTGTGACTATGGACACTAGGTCGTGAAATCAAAAATAGGATTCATTTTACCCAAGAATTGATTTTCCCTGCAGCTGTGTGTAACTCACCACAAGGCAAGACATGCTTGCGCCACAGTCCTCACCTTCCCCTTCTTCTCTGTAGGTGTGGCTATCTACACGGGCATGGAGACCAAGATGGCACTGAATTATCAGTCGAAATCGCAGAAGCGGTCTGCCGTGGAAAAGTAAGGCTCCCTGCCCCGTCGTTGGTGAGCATGACAATCTGCGACTTAGAAGTCTCAATACCCACTGTAGACGTGGAAATAGCTTCTTCTCGGCCTTATTGGCGGTTCCTTCGCCCATAGACAGCATCTTAGTAACCGCAGAGCTGACTATTCAGATGGACTTTCTTACTCTGTGGGGAGGTGAATGGCCGCACCCTCCTTCCCGCACTTCCCAGCGCCTGGTAAGAGGCAGCGCGGTCACCCCTTACGGATGCCCTGAGATTCTGGTTCCGAAACCAGTCCAGTGTTCAACAGCTCCTCCTACCGTTTCATGAAAAACTCCAGATGGGCTCACTTTTCACTCGGATTTGGTGGAAGCCACGCATTCCTGGCTATGGTTTTATGAAGGAAAGCATTAGCAGAGAGAACAGAGTCATCTTTGCATTAAACAGTGAAGTCCTGATGATAAATATGTCAGAATGGTAGCTGAATTTGTGCTGGAAAATAAAGGCTTCTTCCCGAGCTCGGCCGAGACCTTAGTGAAGGATCCATGCTTTCCTGTACTGATGACACTTCCTTTCAGAGTATTTACTTCTCTCCCTCCTTCCCTCCCTCCCTCTCTTCCTCTTCCTTTCCGTTCCTTCCTTCCTTTACAGAGGTGGCTAATCACTACGTTCTAACTAATTTGTTGATGCTCACTGGTAGAAACTGATGTCTGGATGTTCCTTTCTTTTCTTTTCGTTTATTTTGGAGACAGAGTCTCACCCTGTCGCCAGGCTGGAGTCCAGTGGCGCAATCTCAGCTTCCTGCAGCTTCCGCCTCCCGGGTTCAAGTGATTCTCCTGCCTCAGCCTGCCGAGTAGCTGGGACTACAGGCGCACGCCACTACTCACAGCTAATTTTTGTTTTTTTTTAGTAGAGACAGGGTTTCACGATGTTGGCCAGGACGGTCTTGATCTCTTGACCTCATGATCCGCCCGCCTTGGCCTCCCAAAGTGCTGGGATTACAGGTGTGAGCCACCGTGCCCTGCCTGGGTGTTCTTTTCAATGACGGAAGCAGGTGTAGCTGTTTGCACAGGCATGGACACCACGGGCAGCGTGGAAGCATTTCAGTGTGGCTGCGAGCGGCTCACTCTCTCCTGCTTGTGGCACTCCCTGCTTGACTCTTTCCTTTGGCCTCTAGAAGTACGTGCCAGGGACCGTGGCATGGACGCAAGCACGGAGTGGGCACGTTGAGGGCAAACGCATCACCATGCCGTTCCCATTCTATGCCTTCACAAGGTTTCATCTTGACGTTTGTGAGAAGGAAGGGCAGAGCTCGTTTCCACAGGGGCCAGTGATCGCCTCTGTCCTTCTGTTTCAGATCCATGAACGTGTTCCTCATCGTGTACCTCTGCATTCTGATCAGCAAAGCCCTGATAAACACTGTCCTGAAATACGTGTGGCAGAGCGAGCCCTTCCGGGATGAGCCGTGGTATAATCAGAAGACGGAGGCGGAAAGACAGAGGAATCTGGTACGGAGAGCGACTGCCCGGTATGATCAGAGATGACCTGTGGGCCATCATCACAAAAAGGAGGTGCAAGAGAAAGATGGAAGTGAATTTACTGCAGGCCAAAAGCATCCTCGATGGATCCAGTCTCCATAGTAGATACATTCACAAAATGTAAAGTGTCAGTGGACCCAGCTGGTCCTGTCATCTTTGAGTCTGGAGAGTTACAGCTTCCCACGGTAAAGTCATCAGGACAGTGCCTTAAATACTTGCCGTGTTCCTTTGTTTAGAGGGCGCTAAGTAAATGCTTGTTAATGACTGTGAGATAAATGGCACGTATTTGTGATAAATACTTGGAAAAAAGGTTCTGCTTTCAGTCCAGAGAGGGCCATGTGCAAACCCAGACCCGTGTCCCCTCCATCCAGAGCAGGGCCATGTGCAAACAGAGACCCTTTCCGCTGAGCCTAGAGCAGGGCCGTGTGCAAACAGAGACCCTGTCCACTGAGCCTAGAGCAGGGCTGCGTGCAAACCCAGACCCTTTCTGCTGAGCCTAGAGCAGGGCCGTGTGCAAACAGAGACCCTGTCCACTGAGCCTAGAGCAGGGCCGTGTGCAAACCCAGACCCTTTCCGCTGAGCCTAGAGCAGGGCCGTGTGCAAACCCAGACCCTTTCCGCTGAGCCTAGAGCAGGGCCATGTGCAGACCCAGACCCTTTCCGCTGAGCCTAGAGCAGGCCCACGTGCAAACCCTGAACTGTGTCCCCTCTTTCCAGAGCGGGGTCATGTGCAAACTCTGACCTGCATCCCGTCCCTCTGGATCAGGGCCATCTCTGCACATCGTCTGTCCTTCCTACAAAACTAACTTGGCTTCACAGACCAGGATAAAAGAATACTGAAAAGTCATTTCATCAGGCTTAGTTTTTACATCTGTAGGTTGTTACCAAGTAAGTTTGGTTATGAGTCACAGAGAGGTCCCATGAATATGCAGAAGTAAAATTGCCACTGGAGTCTGGTCTGCGTGTGTGTGCCTCCTGTCACACATGTGCTTGTCTTAACTCATGACTTAATCTCCACCCCAACAACAGGGCAGCCCTGCAGCTCAGCCCCTGGCCCCGGCAGGTCCTGGCACAGAGACCAGATGACCCTATGGCAGCCCCCACCCCCACCAGCCCGTAATCCTCGTCTTTGGACTCTGAAACCTTGTACTTAGTAGTAGCACGTGTGTGACTTAGGCTAAGCCTGAGGTGCAGAGCAGGGTGGCGGAGCCCTGCCGTCCTCCCCAGCGAGGCACTGACCTGCACCTTCCGCTCTCGCAGTTTCTCAAGGCCTTCACGGACTTCCTGGCCTTCATGGTCCTCTTCAACTACATCATCCCTGTGTCCATGTACGTCACCGTCGAGATGCAGAAATTCCTCGGCTCTTACTTCATCACCTGGGACGAAGACATGTTTGATGAGGAGACTGGCGAGGGGCCTCTGGTGAACACATCAGACCTCAACGAAGAGCTGGGACAGGTTGGTGTCTCCTGAGTTATCTGCTGTGATTTGCTAACATGTGGGTGAGTCTGTTTCATGTTCCTCAGGTCCGGTGCCTGTCTTCCTAGTGTGGCTGTCCCTGTAGCTGGTGGAAGACAGCAGCAGGGTTGTTTTGAACCTTATTTATGAAACAGTCGGCCATCCTGTTACATTTACGTTGTATGTGGAATTACCTGCAGTCGCTGGCGCCTGGAAACTCACCCCAAGCTTCCTGGTCAGGGCACTTTCTGGACAAAGTGTGAATCAAGGCTGGTGGGCAGAAGTGGCTTTGCCAGCCTTGCACTCTGCTTCTGCACCTGATATTCAGGTCTCATAGCAAGCCGGGTATTTTTTCACTTTAAAGATGAGCAAACCGATACTTCAGAGAGTTTCAGTGACTTGGTGGATTGCAAAGGGTTCAAGTGCCTCCATTCAAATCCCAATGCCGCGTAATGGCTGCGGGAGCTCGGGCTTCACCGCCACACCTCGAGTTTCTCAGTCTGTGAAATGAGATGACAGTTACTGGCCTTGCAGGACTGTGGTGTGGAGTCAATGAGATCATGGACACAAGGTGCCCAGCCCAGAGTCTATGCCATCACCGCCTCCCTGCCACGACACCCCCAGGAACCACACACCAGATCTGCTGGCTTTGGAAGGGAACTGAGGAAAGGCCTATTCCCTTGGTTTCCCCAGCCTACAGCGGTGACCTTCCCTACTTTCCCAGCCTTACTGTTGCAGAGTGCAGGATTGGCAAAGCAGGTACCGGTGAAGGGTAACTCTTTGGTTTTTTTGGAAGAAATAGAAAACGATTTTGAGGACTGTTTTAGCAAACAAGGCCACTTTAGACAGGTGGCTGAAATCTGCATCTCATGCGCAGACAGCCTGTCAATAGACAGACTCCGGCATATACGGAGGCCTCTGTCTGCTCCTGTGAGGAAGGCAGACGCACAGAAGACGCATGCTTCGTTTTTGATGAGTTTGACTTTTCAGTGTTTCTCTGGTGTATTCCAGACCCCTCATGGTGGTTTACTGTGTCTGTCAGCAATGCACAGACTAATTCAGTTGCTCAGTAGTCAAGTATTTTTAGCTAAGAGTATTCTGTCTCCTTTGCAATCATAGATGGTACATTTTGTGTGCTCCTGATAAATGCATTGGGAAAGAATGTTTTCCTGTCACAAGGAAAATGCCCAGCAGTATTGAGTGCAGCCGATTTCTTCTCTGCCCTCCTCAATCCATCACCCTGGAGTCCAGCAAAACGTAATTTGATTTCCACCATTCTGTCCTGACCAAAACCAGGCTCTCACCTGGAGGCTGACCTCCCCAGACGCAGAGAAGTGTGTACTGTGGTTCCCGGGCGATGCCCTGTGTGCGGACAGGTGGGCAGACCCAAGAGGCAGGTTCATCTGATGGCAGCTACATGGGTGAATGCCCGTGCCCCCCGTCTACCTGGCAAACGCCCGTGCCCCCATCACTGTGCTGTACAATGTACATAACTTCTTTTGTATGTGAGATGGAGATTCACCCACCACTCAAGTGTCTGTGTCCACAAAAAAAACCACCATCTCCTGTGGTGCTTTGGGCCACGCACTGTGTGCACCTTCTCTGTGTCCTGTGTACCACTGCCCATTTCTCAGATGAGAAACAGAGTCAGGAGCAGGCAGTGCCGCCTGAGCACGAGTGCCTGGGAACACAAACCCTGCTCCGGCCGAGTTAAGCAGGCGGGCACGCACTGTGGTGTGTGCCATCTTTTGTTCTGAGAGCTGAGGGTGATGCAGCACTGACCAGCACTGTGCTTAGGGTTGGCTCTCACTACCAGAAAAGAACACTCCAGGCCAGGACCCCTGATGAACAAAGTCGAAAAAACCCTCAACAAAACATTAGCAAACCAATTCAGTAGCACACAAAAGGATCATACGCCACCTGTGGGATGCCGGGTGGCTCCTTCGACATGCACACATCAGTAAGTGTGGTGCATGATGTCAGCAAGATGAAGGACAGACCATAGGGTTACCCCGTGATGCAGAAAAGGCATTCGACAAATTTCAGCATCCTTTCGTGATAACGTCTCAACAAATTAGGTACAGAGGAGAGCACCTCAACACAATACAAGCCATAAATGACAGATCCACAGCTGGCATTACACACAATGGAGAAACGCTGAAAGCTTTCCTCTAAGATCAGAAGGAAGACAAGACTGCCCGCATTCACCCCTTCTATTCTGCATAGCCCTGGGAGTTCTAGCCAGAGCAATGAGGCAAGAAAAAGCAATAAAAGGCATTCTTATAGGAAAGGAAGAAGTGAAACTGTTGGCTGATGACACAGGCTTATATGTAGAAAGGCCTAAAGACTCCAGCAAAAAACTTTTAGTACTAATCAAGAAGTTCATTAAATTTGCAGGATGCAAAATCAACACCCAAAAGTCAGTAGTGATTCTATATTCCAAACAATAGACTGTTTGAAAAGGAAATCAAAGACTTTCACAAACTTGTTTAATAGTAACAAAGCAAACAATCTTATCTCCGTTTGCTGAGTTAACAGAACTGACTGGATTTGTGTCCAGAGGTTTTAAGCTTTTGCTTCCACATTCTTAAAACTGGGATAACAACACAGTTGATACGTTAATCACAACTGAAGATTAAATGAGCCACTGCCCAATAGCTGGCACACCCTGAGTGCTGAGTAAAGGTCTGTTATCACTAATTTTTATTATTGTCATTTTCATGGTCATGGTTCCTAGAAAGATGCCACCTATTTAGTTATAGCTAAACAGGATGATAAGCCAAACTTCTTAACATTTGCTGTTTCCTTCTTATCCATTTTATCCTTTTAAAAATGCTTTTTGAGGCAGGCGTGGTGGCTGACGCCTGTAAACCCAACACTTTGGGAGGTCTAGGCCAGTGGATCACCTGAGATCAGTAGTTCAAGACCAGCCTGGCCAACAGGGCAAAACCCTGTCTCTACTAAAAATCCAAAATTTAGCTGGGCGTGGTAGCACGTGCCCGTAATTCTAGCCACTCAGGTGGCTGAGGCAGGAGAATCGCTTGAACCCGGGAGCTGAAGGTTGCAGTGAGCTGAGAACACACAACTGCACTCCAGCCTGGGTGACAGAGTGAGACTCCATCTCAAAAAAATAAGTAAAATAAAAATAAACATGCTTTTAGGATTGAATAAGAGTTTATTCTAAGTTACACCAAAATCCTACATAAGAAGAGTACACAGGTTGAATATCCATTATCCAAAATGCTCGGGAAAGAGGCGTCCCAGTGGGCGCGCCCAAACGCCGTCTCTAGATGCTGGCCTACGTCCAGAATTCCCACCTTCAGTTATTCACGGTAAATGTGCAACCTGTGAGCTTATCTAACATCAGAGTTGAAGGCGGGTTGTATCTTTAACACATCACAATTTTCTCTGAGATTTGCTTTGTTCTTATTTGTTTGAATTTTACTTTCTAAAGCTTACATGATACTGTGGGCTTTGACCTCCAAGACTTTGTAAAGTTCATCCTCCCTGTAGCCTCGGTTTTTCATTGTTGTTGTTAAATAAGATTCGGGACGACCCCCCTCACACTCTGTCTTCCCAAACAAATGGAGCCCTGGCTCCACCTGTGTCTCCGTCTCTGGGAATGTGACTGTGACACTCTGTTTTGCTCCCCACCCAGAGAAGGAGTCCCCGAGGCCTCCCCATCCATCCTCTGGAATCGTACCTGCCAGCACTGCTGGGTCCTGTTGGACGCTGGGAAGGAGGATGGCCGGGAGCATAGCTCAGCTCTGTGAGGGCATCTGTCTGGGGGAAAACCTGTAGAAATCCACCGCCCAGTAAAGTCACAGTGGGAGCTGGGGAGGACACACGGCTGCTGTGTGTCTGTTGGAGGCACTCGGGCCGCCCTCAAAGCGTCCTGACTTGCTGTGCCCTGGCCGCAGGTGGAGTACATCTTCACAGACAAGACCGGCACCCTCACGGAGAACAACATGGAGTTCAAGGAGTGCTGCATCGAAGGCCATGTCTATGTGCCCCACGTCATCTGCAACGGGCAGGTCCTTCCAGACGCCTCGGGGATCGACATGATCGACTCGTCCCCCAGCATCAGTGGGAGGGTAGGTGCAGCCCCCACACCATCCACCTGTGTGAGTGAGGGCTGGGCAGCTGTGTGTCCTGAGCCCACCCTCTTTCACTCGGGGGCCAGGAAAGTCTAAGTCCTCTCTGCGGACTGCAGTGGCAGGCAGGTCAGAAGGTGCGACGTGTGCGGTGTCCCGTTAGATACCAGGGTGCTTGGTGATACCCGTGTTAGAATTGCTGTGAGAGCTATAGAAGCAGGGCAAACACACGTGCACCCAAACACCATGTGCACACACACACACCTGCACACACGCTCACGCACGCACACACTCACTCACGCCCCGAGTGCTGTGGCTGCAGATCTCAGGATGCCTGGGCAGGGCTGGAGTCCCAGGCCAACACCATTCCTGAATTTCCTGTTGTGGAATGCAGAGCGCTGTTGGGGAGCCAGGCAGCTGCGTTCAGTGGGTTGTGCAGTTGCATCTCTCCCCACCGAGGGTGCTGGATCCTCTCACGGCACTCCAGCCGGTGGCAGAAGAGCAACCACCACTTTATCACAAGGCTCACGGTAGTGGGAGCGGGTGCGTCTGTGGCTGTGCTGAGGTTCCCGCCCCCACGTCGAGCTGCTTCGCTGGGTACACGGAATGTGATGGAGCCCTTCCCAGAGCTTTGCCATGGTGCTTCCCAACCTTGGTTTCACATGAGAATCCTGGAGTCTTGGAGCTCCCAAAGACTGCAGTGTGCAGCCAGGGTGGAGAAAGCCGTACCCGCGGCAGCCTCGGGAATGCGGTCCCAGCTGGCTGGGGCCTTGAGCACCTCACTTCACCTTGCTGAACTTCGATTCTGCAGCTGCGGTCGCAGGATAGTAGCTGCCCCTTCGTAGGGGGTGTCAGGGTCAGTGTCACGATGTGAGTTAACAGCAGACACTCCATAGGTCACGTCTGGTCTAACACATGCTTCGGTTAAGAGAACGCCGCCATTGCGCCGGCACTGGGGTGGAGGCACAGCCAGGGTCCAGGGTGTTTGTGAACGTCTGTGTTCACTGCACCGTGTGACTCAGTCTCCCTTCTTGCATGCTTAGTGGTTGTGTGTCATTTCTGAGTGCACTGGAAGCCATGCCTCTGTGGTTTCTAAAAGTGTCACTGCTGAGTAACACACCCCCATTTCATGGCTGCCTTCACGGCTGCACTGAAAACCCCTCACCTCTCGAAAGCTGCCCTCACACCTCCGAGTTCCCTTGTGTTTTCTGTCTGCGCCTGTTTCCCTCCATCTTCAGTGGATGCACCATGATTTGGGGGTTCTGGAAACTGCTTTTTCACAGGAGCGCGAGGAGCTGTTTTTCCGGGCCCTCTGTCTCTGCCACACAGTCCAGGTGAAAGATGATGACAACGTGGACGGCCCCAGGAAGTCGCCAGACGGGGGGAAATCCTGCGTATACATCTCATCCTCACCCGACGAGGTGGCGCTGGTCGAAGGTGTCCAGAGGTGGGTCGCCGGCCGAGCGCCTGCCTGCGTTGCCTGATGTGCTCAGCCCTGCCGCAGCCCCACTCAGGGACTTGCACCTGGAGGCGTCCTCAGCCCCGCCCCGTGCCCTCCACGCTCGCTGAGCTCTGCTGCCTTTGCGCCCAGGTTCTCTGGGTCCCCATCCTTGTGTGAGCCCCGCAACGTGATAAGCAATATCTGGCCCCTGGCACGTGAGTCTTCATCTCTGTCTTTTCATGGGCGGCTTTTCCTCCTGAGGTCTGCAGTAAGTTAGAGGTCATTCCAGATAACCACAGGCTTCGAAATACGGAAACAATCCTTCTTCCTTTAACACAAATCTCCCTCCCGCATCTCAGAAAACTGAAGCCCGGATGGCAGCGGCCTTCCCAGAGCCAGCCTGGTGGGAGCGGAGCGGGGCAGGTGCGGGGCCTTCCACTGCCCACCCCTTCAGCAAACACTTGGAAAAATACTTTAAATGTTCCAGATACATGGTCTAATTTCAAGTCAGGAAAGCCCTTTTCAAATTCACCCAGCTCACGGCTTCTGTAACACTAAATCTGTCCTCCCCGAAAGTGACGAAGGGACACTATCACTGCCTTCAGGGACCAAGCATGGTGAGAGTAACACGTTCACGCTTCTCGTCCATCACAGCCTGCAGCCCCGTATTTGCCGCTGCTGAGCTCATGAATGTGTTTCCTCGTGCAATGTGAATCGCAGCACAGATACATAAACAGTGTCACTGGGACGCTTCGCTCTGTGTGTGAACCCACACAGGCTAGGGGAGGCTTCTTGGAGCTGGGGTTCTCTCTTCTTGGAAAACAAGAGCCCGGGAACGCCACCACATTCATCCCAGGTGTCAGAAGTCAGGGCAGCTGCCCCCCAGCCCCCACTTCCCCCAGGTGTCAGAACTCAGGGCAGCTGCCCGCCCCCTCCCACACCTTTGAGACTCCTCCCTGCCCAGAAGCTTTTCCTCCAGCTGCTGCCGCCACCTGAGCTGGCCAGAGGCCTCACTCCCGTTCCCCAGGTGCCATTTACCTTACGGCTGCCGCTGTGCTGGGAAGCACATCTGTGTCCCCGGTCTCTGCTGGCTGCCACATCCCGAAGCCATGTTCTTTGTCTCTGCTGTCCCAGCGGCTCCCACAAGGCCCTGAAGGGTGCTGACCCCTAAGCAGGCAGGAGACGCACAGATGCACAGTACACCCACATGCTGGCTGAAGGCCTGCACTGGGCCTCGGTTCCCCATCGGTGACTCAAGGGCCTTGGTCTGGGGGTAGCAGCCTCTCAGGGTCCTGCTCCCTCCGGCCTTGTGTTTCCTGCTCAACCACAACAACAAAGCCCACGAATCAGTGAGCAAGGATTGCAGCCACCACTCTCTTCCGGAAAACAGTTAATACCAACAAGAATGTGCCTCGCCATGGTGTGCTGGGGAGGGCTGGGTCAGAGAGAAATACTGTTACTCCTAGATTTTTTGAGATGGTGAATAAGTTCATTATGATCATATCCCAACTTTATAATGCAGTTTATAATCTGTTTATCAAAGTATTTCTTTTTTGAAAAGAACGCTTTACCAAAATGTAAAGCAGATGCTCTGTGAAAGAGGAACATGAGACTCTGAGATTCACCCCGAGCCTTGCCCTCTCATTGCAGACTTGGCTTTACATACCTGAGGCTGAAGGACAATTACATGGAGATACTCAACAGGGACAGCGACGTGGAAAGGTGTGTGCACCCCCGCTCAGGTGTGAAGGGACTTGAGAGTGAAAAAGGTCGTTACACGGTTCGGCATTTCGGGGAAAAGACAGATTCTCTATGTTCTCCCACAGTTCGCTCCCTCTCCTTCCCAGTGACAGCCCGGAATGTCCTGGAGAAGGGCCGGGGTGCAGCCACAGGGCCACTTCCCCGGGATGGTTTTCACTGGAGATGTAAACTGGAGTTGAGTGGAGAGAAGTTCACCAGCAAATGCGTTTTGGTTAAACCTAAACTGAGGTTTCATGCAGGACGTTTCGGGCGTCTAGTGTGTTCCGACCTCTCCCGACCCCTCTCCCTCCTCGAGGGAAGAGAGTGGCAGCTGCCCGGGATGGCCATGAGTCCCGTGGGGAGGATCCCTGGCTCGCATGCTGGGAGCACGGCCTCCTGTTGAACACAGTTTGCACAATTATGCTTTTCAGTGGCCCGTTTGATGTTGGATTGTTTTACTTTTCATGTCTTTAAAACTCTTCCCGTTTTTAGGGAGTGTCTCTGTCTCAGATTGCTTATACCTGAGACAAGTGACCCATCTTGAGGTCTGACTCAGGAGAGTGGGTGGTGCCTCCTTTATCAGTAAGCATGAATGTGCCATCACAGTTCCAGCAAAGACACAAGATCTGCTGGTGCCAGCCTCAGAACGCCTGGATTTTAAAATTCCATTCTTAGGGAAAGTTAACTCCCGGTAGAAGGGAAAGGACAAACCCCTTGATTCTGCGGCAGCTCCTGGGCCCTCCGCTGGCACCGACTATGCCCTCTTCACAGTGCCCTAGGCTTCCTGGGGGCTGGGATGACCTGGGGGCCACGACTCACTGCTGTTGAGGCTCCGGATTTGCAGCCATGGAGGCGGTGAGGTCATGGCCGAGACAAGAGCCCCTGTCAGGGCTCTGCCAAGGAACCCCTGGCTCCAAACTATGCTGGCACCGCGGCTTCCCGCTGAGTCCGAGGCCCTGAGGAGGCTGAGGGGCGGCAGTGGGGGCTGCTGAGCACTTCGGGTGCCCCAGACACTGCACAAATTTTAGGAGTCTTCCAGTAAGGACAGCAGCAGCCAAAGCATCAGCGGCTTCGCTTCTTCCGTGGTTTTATCTCTTAGGGCAACCCTGGCTCACTGGCAGAGATCTAAGCTCTGACACGGTTTTGAGTCTCTGCTCAGCAGCCTTTGGGGATGGAGTTGGTGCACAGGAAATGCAGCCTGCATGGCAGAATCTGAGCCTGTGACCTGGATTGGGTGGGGACGTGGTGAGGAGCCAGTGCCAGGTGCCATGGGGCCCAGACTTGTTCCCCCCGGGGGCACCTGCCGCGTCCTTCCAATCCAAGCCTCTCCAGCGTGTCTGTGCGAGGTCACTCCTCACCCAGCGGCCCTTAGTGTGTCCCCCGAGGGAGGGCCAGGCCTGCCCCCGTCATTCTGCTGCGGAAGCTCCACAGTTGCCAGACGGAATTGCGTGAGGACCCATGAGAACTGTGTGACCTTCTGCGTTTCTCTTTCAGGTTTGAATTGCTGGAAATTTTGAGTTTTGACTCAGTAAGAAGGAGAATGAGTGTCATTGTGAAATCTGCTGAAGGTAAAATTCCTTTTTCTCTTGATTAAATTATATGTGGCGATGGTGTTTTATTTTGATGACTAAATTCTACAGGAGCTTTAAGCATTTAGAGTTTAAGGATGATTTATTTATTGTTTTAAAGTATAGATAAACCCTAATTTTTAATTTTTAAAAAGTGAAACGTTTTTGAAATGCTGAGGAGGGAGCCGTGGGCTCAGCACCCAGCCCCTTTCCCTGTCCCTCTTCTAGTGTTGAGCTGGGACCACTTGACTATTGAAAATGGCTGAACTCCATTTATGAGCGTTCCCCCACCCATCCCCCCCCCGCCGTTCTCCCTGCTAAGCTACATGACATAAATATGTTTTTGAATAACCATTTTCAAGGAAAAGGTAATGTGGGTTTGCAACTATATCCATAATAATGTTCAAAATTGCAAAGTGAGCTTTGTTGATTGGCAGTTGTGGTGACCATGTGTCTGTGAGAGCCGCACACTTAAGTGGCTTGTGCTCTGGAGTGCTGGGATGAGCAGTGGCGGACGCGGTCAGAGCCCTGTGGCCGCTGTGATTTTCTGGCTGACCTGCACAGTGGGCGCTCTCCTGGCCCCCCCCGCCAGTGATCTGTGGCTGTCCCTGTCCCGGGCAGTTCCCACTCCAGGCTGGGTGGACACATCTGTGGTCCCCTGACCTCCCTGCGCCAAGCTCTCCCAGGGACTGTGCATCCCTGTGCACAGACGGACAACCTCGTCTCCTCCCACCCTCAGCAGGTCACACACGACACCTGACACAGGCCGCTCGCTGAACCCCGCAGCCCCTCAGTGTCCTGCCCACCGTGCCGAGGCTCAAAGTTGCAGGCCCCCTGGCTATTTGCCCTGGACTGGCAGGGACCATGGGCTCCGTCTGCAGGGTCCCCCTTTGCACGGCCATCGCTTCCTAGGAGTGCCCACTCACCGGCGCTCAGCTTCTCCCAGTGCTCCCTCTGAGGCTGTCACCCAAGTGTCCCCAGAGGGTGCTGCCCACAGCCCCCACCGTGGCCTCATTCCCCCTGCCCGCCATGGGCTTCCCCATAGGAAAGGCCTTTCACCCATCTGTCCTTCCCACGGAAAGCTGAGGAAGCCTCTCCTGGCCTCAGCCGCACAGCCATGTGCAGGTTGTTGCACTGTCTATCCATCTGTGGCCGCTGGCAGCCTGCATGCATCCCTAACACAGAACCCACGCTCTTCGCAGCACCACGCTCATGTCGCGCCACCCTCTGCTAAGTGCTCCTGAATCCTGTGCCATTCAGGGCACTCCACGCAGCCTGGGAGTGGGGCTTTATCAAGAGCTGTGGGCACTCACTCCATGGTTTCCTGAAATCAGACAACCCCAGGCTGTGTTTAGCTCTTCAGAAAGTTGCCCGGCAGCAACCAAACAGCCACTCTCCAGAACCAGACAGACTCCAGGCTGGAGAGCCTCGTGCCAGCGTTCCCCAAGACGTGCTGGGTTTCACTGTAACACAGAGAAGATGGAACAGGGCCTTCATCAGTGCCAGGGGCGCCTTTCTGATCAGGACCACGGCACGTCACTTTCTCTCTAAGACCTGGAAGGAGCTGCGGGGGAACGCGGTGGGAGTCTCGGTGGCACCCTGTGAGTCGTGGCGGCTCCGGGGTGGGTGGGCAGCAGCTTCAGGAGGGTGCCATGGCTGCCCTGGGGCGCTGCCACCACCTCCCACTGCGAGGCACCTCTGAAACAGGCCACTGCATGCAGATGAGTCCAGGCTCCGCAGTGAGACGTCGCTGACTGTTGTGGAACAAGGAACAATCTGCATAAATGTCGTCAGGACTCCCGGGAAGAGCTTCCGATGGTCACACCATGGGATCAGCAGGACGGGGTGTGAGAACAGGTTCTGATGTGCGAGACCGCTGTGTGCAGGAGGCCCTTCCCCCAGCTGGGACGAGGCGCAGTCCTGAGAGTCTCAGCCACTTGGAGTTATCTGGGATCAACGTATCCTGGGTGGGAAGTTCCTGGTCCATCTCATCACGTGGTCCTCCCTATAGAAGTCGAATCTAGCTGTTGAGCCGTGGCTGGAACGTGCTGCCCGTGACCTGCAGGGCTGACCACAGTGCCCAGGAAGGTGAGTGTCAGCCACCCTGGAGCTGTCCCTGCCATGCGCTCACAAACAGTCTTTGCTGCGTCCTGAATGCCCAAGACCTCAGGGCTCATACTGTGGGCTGTGCCACGGAACTCTTGTAAATAACTCCTGTTACCATCAAAAGCCTGAAGAGCCGCCGGATCACACGAAGAATCAAGGTTGGAGGCATTTGCGCCATGAGAATCTCCCCGTCCGTACAGGGCGCCTGTGGACTTCCTAGGGCCTCTCCAAGGAACCGTGAGCTTGCACGGGAGACTGTCCTGCTGTCTGAAGCCAGGCGCTGCCTCAGCTACTTTTAAGAGATGTTTGAATAGTTAATTAACAAATCATTCTCTAAGTAGTGATCATCCCAGGAGAGGCACACTAATTGCACTGGAGGTCTGCCTTCTGGGCGGGGAAACCCTGCGGCCACTTCACAGCTCACAGCTTTCGTTTCCTCCTGGGCTCAGCCCTGCGGGGCGTGTGGCCACTGGAGCCCTATATCACCATGGTGGGGCCCCCCGTGACTTCAGCAGGACCCTCTTTCGGATGTCTGTATCTCAATCCTGTGCCTTCCTGGGATTCTCCGCCACGGAATTTTCAGAAAGGACTTGGGAAGTCGCAGTCCGCTTGGCTGCATCAGGCATTCCCGTTCGAAGGGAGACATGAACTCTTTCTCTTCGGGGCATCCTGCAGTGGCCACTGCACCCAAGGTAAGATGTACACAGTGCACGGAAGGCCGACTTGGAAAGAAGAAAGAGGGGGACAAAAGCATTATTCATCCATACAAAAGAAAAGCAAGCAGAAAGGACGAAACAGAAGGGGAGTCCTAACTGTGCCCACCCTGGAGCTCCTCCTGAAGCTGCTTCCTCAACGGCCTGTTTTCCAGCCGTTTCGGGCACAGTTGCTGTCATGCCTGGCTTTCCCTGTCCTTGAGCTCGTGTGTGAGACACAGCGATGGACCTCCCACCATGAACTCAGACTGGTTCTGTAGCCCTTTCCGTTCTCCAAACGGCACTAAGACCTCTTGGTCCTGGAGGGGACAGGCCACCAACCACGGCTGCACCTGCGACACAGCCAGCCGCCTTGGGGACTGGACCCTGTGTGTTCAGTCACGGCACCAGCGTGCACACAGCTCTGCATTAGGAACCATGTGCTTAGTTGTGAAACTAGAAGAGCGGGTGCCAACGTGGCCTTCTGATGCTCCGTCCTCTGGGTATGTTTATTCCAAGGCTGTTCCTGACCAAGTCTTCAGGCTGCAGGTGTCCTGTGTCTTATAGCAGAATTCGCAAGCTGAGACAGTGGGAAAGTTAAGCCATTCACATGCTGTTAGCATGAGTCGTGAGCCATGAAACGTGAATTTTCTAGTAAAAAATGTGTTCTTCAAGAATGGATCCTTATGTCGTCTGGACCGCAGTTCTCGCTTTAAATTGCATCTGATGACAAGGCGGCACTGACTGGAAGCCCTGGGAGTCAGGAAAGGGTTCTGACATCTGCTGGGTGGTTTCACCCCGAGGCCTTGCTTTTCTGTGCTGAGCAACTGAGACTCTGTGGTCCCACCAGTGAGGTTCTACAGGGGTCCTTGGGGGTCCAACTCCCAGCCTAAGCCTGCTCCCTCTCCTGTCCCCACTATCCACCACCTGCTTACTCTCCATGCCCTCCCTCCTCAGCCTCCCCCTCCCATGCCCTCCAGCCTCAGCCTCCTCCCTCTCCATGCCCTCCAGCCTCAGCCTCCCCCCTCCCATGCCCTCTAGCCTTTGTTTGGCACTGGCTTGCTCTGTGTATTGGCCATACCATGTCACCAGGTGCCATCCTCTCTGGCTGCAGGTTGGCAGGCACCTCGGCCACACGAGTGTTGTTGTAGCCATGTTCCCACTGCTCCCCTGTTGGTGTCTCAGGAGTTAGTGCTCCCGGGAAGGAAGGCAAGGTGGGCCCCTGATCCTACTCCCGAGTCCTTGTCCGGACTCCAGGCCTTGGATCTGGGTCGTCAGCACAAGAGCATCCCCTCCCCACATCCCTCCCACCACCCACCCAGGGGACCACAGCCTGCCCACCCTGGGGCCCCCTGGATTTGGCCCTCGATAGACTTCCTGAGGGCCCTCAGTGTCTGGGGTCTCAGGGTTCTTCCCGCCAGGAGCTGGGCATGGAGCTTCCTAATTGTGCTGCTCAGGCTGCCAAGGTGCTTCTCCCACCCTGCAGTCACCGTGATGGAGTACCGGGGCGTTTCCTTGAGCCCAGGCACAAACAGCCCACCTGGCAGAGTGCCACGTGGTTCCGCAGACCAGGGGACGCTTCAGGGGCAGAGGGGGCTCTGTGTGTGTGTGTGTGTGTATGTGTGTGTGTGTGTAGAGGGCTGTGTGTGTGTGTGTGTAGAGGGCTGTGTGTGTGTTTCAGGGGCTCTGTATGTGTGTGTCAGGGGCTCTGTGTGTGTGTGTGTGTCGGGGACTCTGTGTGTGTGTAGAGGGCTGTGTGTGTGTTTCAGGGGCTCTGTGTGTCGGGCTCTGTGTGTGTGTGTGTGTCAGGGACTCTGTGTGTGTGTGTGTGGCACTCTGTGTGTGTGTGAGAGTAGAGGGTTCTGTGTGTGTGTCGGGGGCTCTGTGTGTCAGGGGCTGTGTGTGTGTGTGTCGGGGACTCTGTGTGTGTGTGTGTGTGTGTGTGTGGCTCTGTGTGTGTGTGTGAGAGTAGAGGGTTCTGTGTATGTGTCGGCTCTGTGTGTATGTGTGTGTGTTTGCATGTGTATGTGTGTGTGTAAGGGCTCTGTATGTGTGTCAGGGGCTCTGTGTGTGTGTGTGTGTCAGGCACTGCATGTGTGTGTCAGGGACTCTGTGCATGTGTGTGTAGGGGGCTGTGTGTGTGTGTGTGTGTGTGTGTGTGTGTGTGTGTGTGTGTGTGTGTGTCAGGGGCTCTGTGTGGAGGGCGGGGGACAGGTTGAATCGCTGCAGAACTGTCATGGCCTTTGCTGCGTTCCTGGGCGCCTGGAAGAGAAACTCGCTTTATCTGAGGCCTGAAGACACTGCATTCACAGCACAAGTATGTCCAGTACGTCCACAGCAACCGCGACCTTACTGGAGACATGGGAAAAAATGAGGCAAACCGCGTTTCCCGTGACTCTTCTAAGTGCCAAGCGTGGCCTGGCTGCCTTGTTCTGCGTGAAGGCACACGGCTTTCTGAAGGGAATTTGTGTTCACCTTCCAGCACTTCAGAAACAGTGACCCCCTTGGGTCACCCAACCCCCATCCCGAGAGTGTTTTATCCTTTCGTGTCTTTCCCAGAGAAAAAGCAGTCCCGGAGCCAAGTTCTTTTCCTGGTTCCTGACTTTCCTGCGAGATTTCTAGGTTTGTAGGAATAAAATGAGGCTTTGGAGGTAATCTGTAGTTTTCATTTTTTTCTTGACTGGAACATGTTAACTAGTCCATTAAAATCTTTAAAAAGTTTTCCACACTGCTATCCCTTTTGGTTTGTTTTTTATTAATAACATAATTTTAAAAGTTATCTAGTCTTCCTTATATTGGGATTAAACTGCTTGTTTTTCTCATTTCGTAGGAGACATTTATCTGTTTTGCAAAGGAGCAGATTCTTCTATATTCCCCCAAGTGATAGAAGGCAAAGTTGACCAGATCCGAGCCAGAGTGGAGCGGAACGCGGTGGTGAGAGCAGGTGGAGGGGGGAGGGCGTGGCAGCGGTGGCGAGAGCAGATGAGGGTAGAGAGAGGTCCTCTCAGTGGTGGTGAGATCCGGGCTGGGGAAGGCCTTGAAGTGGTGGTGAGAGCAGGTCGGGGGAGGGTCTGGCGGGGGGGGGTGAGAGCGGGCTGGCACAGCAGTGGTGAGAGCCGGGCTGGGAAGGGCCTGGCAGCGATCACCTCCCCAGTAGTCAGGAAGGAATTCCACATTCCACAGATCCCCTGCCAGTAATGTCCTATCGTATCCCCTGGGGAATGTTCAGAAATCTGGGCCAGAGGCAGACAGAATGGGGCCTCCTGGACCCTGCCAGGCACAGGCCTCTCCACCGCCTTGCACAGGGTTTTATTTTGAGGTGGGGGCCAGGTGGGTTGATTGGTGTTTTGGGGAGGCAGAATTATAAGCACATTTCAGGTTATTGTATTGGAGCAAAAGATCTTTCTCTTGACTTTTTTTAGTAATTTGCTTCAAAACAAATCAGGCTTTCATTTCTGTTGTGACATCACCTGTTCGAGTTTCTTTCCCCATCTGGGTCTTAAGCCTGCACGACAAGCTTCCTTCCACAACTTCTTGAACGGCACCGCCCAGCGGTGAGATTTAGTAGGAATTTTAAGACAGGGTTTTTCATTCCTGCAGAAAATGCCATTGGGGGCCAGGTACCATTGCTCATACTGGTAATTCCAGCACTTTGGGGGACTGAAGCAGAAGGATCACTTGAGGCCAGAAGTTTGAGACCAGCCTGGGAAACATAGCAAGACCCTGTCTCTACAAAAAATACAAAAAGAAAATCAGCCAGGGTGGTGGCACACATCTGTGGTCCTTGCTGCTGGGGAGGATAATGGACGGATGGCTTGAGCACAGAAGTTTAAAGCAGCAGTGAGCTGTAATGGCACCACTGCACTCTACCATGGGCACCTGAGTGAGACCCTGTCTCGAAAAAAGAAAGGGAGGGAGGACAGGAGGGAGGAGCCATTGGGATGTTGATAGAGATTTCATTTAATCAGTAGATCACTTTGGGTAGTGTCATCTTAGCAATACGAAGTCTTCCAATCCATGAACATAGGATATCTTCCCATTTATTTAGGTATTTTTTATAGTTTCTTTCAGCAAACTTTGGTATTCTTCAGACTTGTGTATTTCACCGCCTTGGCTAAATTTATTCCTAAGTATTCTACTCTTGTTGACGCTATTATAAGTGGAATTTTTAAAAGTTCATGTTGTTCATTGGTAGTGTATAGAAATGCCACCGGTTTTTGTGTGTTGACTTTGTACCCTACGTCTTTGCTGAATTCAGTTAGCTCTGATAGTTTGGCAATGGGGGCATATTCTTCATGGTCTTCTAGTTGTAGGTTCATGCCATCTGCAAATAGGGAAGCCTTAGAAAGGCAGCCTTTCTAAGGTAGAAACTTTTTCTCTTTACAGCCCAATCCTCTGACTAGAACCTCTAATACTGTGTTGAATACAGGTGGCAAAAGCAGGCATCCCTTTCTTGGCCCTGATCCTAGGGAAAGGTTTTCAGTCTTCCACCATTGAGGGTGATGTTAGCTGTAGGTTTTTTCTTTTCTTTTCTTTTCTTTTTTTTATACAGAGTTTCACTCTTGTCACCCAGGCTGGAATGCAATGGCATGATCTCGGCTCGCTGCAACCTCTGCCTCCAGGGTTCAAGCGATTCTCTTGCTTCAGCCTCCCGAGTAGCTGGGATTACAGTCGCATGCCATCATGCCTGGCTGATATTTGTATTTTTAGTAGAGATGGGGTTTCACCATGTTGGCCAGGCTGGTCTTAAATTCCTGACCTCAGGTGATCCACCTGCCTCCCAAAGTTCTGGGCCTCCCAAACTTCTGGGATTACAGGCGTGAGCCATCGTGCCTGGCTAGGTTATGGTTTTCAACATGTTGAGGAGGTTTCTTCTCTCCCCAGTTTATTAAGTGGTTTTATTGCTAAAAGGTGCTGGATTTTTTTCAAATGCCTTTTCTGCATCAGTTGTGATGATCATGTGGGATTTCCCCCTTCGTTCTGTTAATGTCACGTATTGCTCACTTTTGCATTCCTGGAATAAACCCCACCTGGTCATGGTGTGTGATCCTTTCAGTGTGCCATTGGATTCAGTTTGCTAGCATTTTGTTGAGGATATTTGCATCTACCTTTCTAAGGGATACTATTCTGCAGTTTTCTTGTAGTGTATTTGTCTGGCTTTGTTTTATGTGCTGTGTCCAGGGTTTTTGTAGTACTTAGCAGGAGGAATAGAGAAAAGTATTTCTTTTATTTTCTTTTTGAGACCGAGTCTTGCTCTGTCGCCCAGGCTGGAGTGCAGTGGCGTGATCTTGGCTCCCTGCAGCCTCCACCTCCTGGGTTCAGACAGTTCTCCTGCCTCAGCCTCTCCTGTAGCTGCGACTATAGGTGTGCACCACAATGCCCAGATAATTTTTGTATTTTTAGTAGAGATGGGATTTCACCATGTTAGCCAGGTTGGTCTCGATCTCCTGACCTTGTGATCCACCCATCTCTGTCTCCCAAAGTGCTGGGATTACAGGTGAGAAAAGTATTTCTACTCCGTGTTACCACAAGAGAAAGTCCTTGATCTACTTTTAAAACAGGAACGTATTTATTTCCAAAAGCTTCTGCTTATCAGTCACAGCAACCTAAGTTCTGGGGCCACTCTTATCCTTGAAAACCATGTTCTTGTCATGCAATTTTCCTGGCTTCAGAGTGAAGCCAGAAAACTTACAATGAAGCATACCTTGTATATTTTATTGCCTCTTTGGAAAATTCAGAGAATTCATTTTGCAATTCGCATTTGTGTCTCCAATGTGTAACTTGATCAACAGGTGCACAAAAGATCTAATTTCAACCACTTATTTACTCAGCAAAAAGTTACTGTGTTTTGGCTGTGCACTAGTGATTCGGTGATGAAGTCAGACACTGCGCCCACAGCCAGAGAACTCAGCGCCTAGCAATAGAGGCAAACCCACGAGCAGAAAGCCGCAAGGTTGTGTGCTCAGCAGGAGGCGAGGCTGGGGTGGCTGAGCAGTGTCCGTTCAGTGTCCATTCAGTGCTGCTTTCCTCTGGGACGAGTCCATTGGCTTCTCGCTTGTTCTTCCTGACGAGGAACCAATATCTGCAGGATGGGGAGGAAGGATTTCCAAAAGGTTCCTGGAGAACAGGATTCAGGCACACATAGACCTTGTCTCGTGTTCTCACATCTTCAACACGCCTTTTCCCTTCTGGCTTTTGTGAGCTCAGGGGCCAGGAGAGTCACTGACCCAGTGGCGATTCTGTCCTTCACATGAATTAAGAGGTCTGAGAACTGGTGATAAATGTGAGCCTTCCCTGAGAGCTAGGAGACACTTCACCTCATATAATGGAAAGCATTTTTTTTTTTTAACTCTTAAAAACTGGTGTTCTCCCAGATTGAGAAATGATAATTTGGGAGAATTATGGTTCTTTTACTATTATCAGCAGAGCTGGGGCTGAAGGAGCAGGGAAAATGGAAGGGAACACCCTAGATCATCAGCCGAACCTCTGTGACGGTTGGGCTCGGCAGCCTTGACTGACGGGTGAAGAGGTTCATCTGTAAACCGCCCCATGTGGCTGCTGCAGCCTCTGCCCTGCTTCCTTGTGTCTTGCTGGTGGCGGCTGCATTCTCTTTGTATGATCAGCTGCAGAATCAGGATCACAGTAAGGAATTTGTGATTCTTAATTGGCAACCAGTGATTTTGATGAATAACCTGGCGTTTTCCTTCATTGTGAAAGAACAACCTACCTTACATACTTCCCACATAAAACATGTTTCTTCAGAAATATCACTTGATGTTACCCATGAAATTATAAGTGATTATCCTTAAAAAAAGGTTAAATTTAACTCTGCATTTGTCAAAATAAAGGAACAAAGTTTATCTTTTGGTAGTTGGTCCTGGTTTCTATTATTTATTTCCAGGCTTTCTAGTCTGAAAATGTTGCGATCCATAATGCTTCTTTCTATTTCACGTGGACTTAAGTAATTCACTTGTTCATAACTAGTCCTTTCGAGAGTTGGTTGGGCTCTTTCTTTGTTTCTTTCTTTCTTCCTTTTTCTTTCTATCATAAGTTTTCAGAGGGTTGTAATTCTTGGGTTAGTCATTCTAATCAGAGAGAAGTGATACTGGGAAGGCTGTGAAGTGTGTTATTTCACCGAGTGACGCCTTGAATTCGTGTAAACACTACGCCGTCTTCTGCAGGAGGGGCTCCGGACTTTGTGCGTGGCCTATAAAAGGCTGATCCCAGAAGAATATGAAGGCATCTGTCACCTGCTGCAGGCTGCCAAGGTGGCCCTTCAAGATCGAGAGAAAAAGTTAGCGGAAGCCTATGAGCAGATCGAGAAAAATCTTATTCTGCTTGGTGCTACGGCTGTTGAGGACCGGTAATGAAACACACGCACCCTGTCCTGAGAGAGACAAGCGGTGTGAGCTGGCAGCCGGGTGCACGTGAGGACGAGTGGAGAGAGGGAGGCCACCCACACAGCCGACGGGCAGGTTTCTGCTCAGGGAGAGGCTAGGGTCTTGCTGCATGCTCGAGTCATGTCAGGAAGGTCATGCCTGGGGGGCATTTTGTTGTTGATGAATAAGCTGGCTGAAACTACTATCCCAGGAAGTAGTGAAAATAGCTTGTTTGTATCATCTTATGAACAGGCAAGATAGAAAGGCTTTTAAAAAGTATTTCTTTTTTTTTTTTTAAAGGGATAGCATCTTGCAGTGTTGTCCAGGCGCAGTACAGTGGTACAATCACAACTCACTGCAGCCTCAGACTCCTGGGCTCAAGCTGTCCTCCATTCTCAGCCTCCAGAGTAGCTAGAACTTCAAGCACATACCACCATGCCTGGTTAATTTTTTCTATTTTTTGTAGAGATAGCACCTCACTGTGTTGCCCAGGCTGGTCTGGGACTCCTGGCCTCAAGCAATGCTCCCACCTCAGCCTCTGAAAGTGCTGGAATTGCAGGCATGAGCATCATGCCTGGCTGTAACTCCTCTTTAGGATGGAATCAGTCGCTGACTCTGTTCCTAACCTTTGTTGCTAGTTTTTTCCAAATGCTGATATTACTTCTTAGATCATTACCTACTCATTATATGTATCATTACCTGAAAAAATGTAATGAAGTACAAATCACAAAACCTAATCATCATCATAGCTGGTAAAGTACCAGTTACAGATGTTCAGGCAGCCCTAAGGTGAGAGCTTCCAGTGCGCCCCAGCCCCGCAGCGGGGCTGAACGTCGTGTGAGGCCATGAACACCAAGAAGCGGTCTTCTGTCCACATGATGGCCGCTGCACACTCGGGCAAGGGGGAAGGGGTCCTTACGCCTGACTGTGGGGGTGTCATCCCTGCTACTCTGTCGCCCCCTGTTGGCTAGGGTTAGCTGAACAAGCTAGACTAATCCTGATTGGCTGTTTTAAAAAGAGCAGGGGTCCGAGCTGGAGTGGCAGGGTGGATGTTTTGGTGGGAATGACAGTTATGGGCAGGTCACAGCAGGTAGCCAAGAATGATCAGGTGACTGGGAGGAGTCAGGATGGAGCCAGGGGAAGGGGAACAGATGTGAACTACTGATTAGAACCAGAATTTAAACTTTAAGATGGAGAATTAAAGAATAAGAAAGCTGAACATACTGATTCTTTGAGGAGAAACTTGGAGTTCACTGTAACAGTCTTGCCAACAGTGTCCTGAAACCCTCCCCCAGGTAGCGAGTCCCAGTTAGAGAGAAAACTGCCAGGCTTGTCAGATGCCAGTGACATAGGACAGCCCTTTACTTCTCAGATGCTTCATCCATATTTATCTCTCTGATATTATGAAGTGTTTCCCTGTAAAACACTAATTCAGACCTTCAAAGGCCACTTCATGGTCTGTCTTTATGGTAGGACCATGAACCACGGCATGGCGTGTTTTGATGTTGAGGGGCTGTGATGTTTTGACAGCTTTGCAAGTTTCTGCAGCTCCTTATTGGGATTTCCTGGGTCAGCACTGAGTTATCTCCATGTTTCGTTGGGTTTGCCTCCCTCAGGCTGCAGGAGAAAGCTGCGGACACCATCGAGGCCCTGCAGAAGGCCGGGATCAAGGTCTGGGTTCTCACAGGAGACAAGATGGAGACGGCCGCGGCCACGTGTTACGCCTGCAAGCTCTTCCGCAGGAACACACAGCTGCTGGAGCTCACGACCAAGAGGATCGAGGAGCAGAGCCTGCACGACGTCCTGTTCGAGCTGAGCAAGACGGTCCTTCGCCACAGCGGGAGCCTGACCAGGGACACCTTCTCTGGGTAGGCAGCATGTCCCTGACCCCACCCCGTACTCCCGTAAGAGGGTCTTCAGACCCCGTCCCTGTCCCACTCCACACTCCCGTAAGAGAGGCTTCAGACCCCGTCCCTGTCCCACCCCACACTCCCGCAAGAGGGGCTTCAGATCCCGTCCCTGTCCCACTCCACACTCCCGCAAGAGGGGCTTCAGACCCCATTCCACCCCACACTCCCGTAAGAGGGGCTTCAGACCCCTTCCCCGTCCCACCCCACACTCCTGCAAGAGGGGCTTCAGACCCAATGGCCTTCATCTGCAAGTTGGTGAACCACATTGTCCTTCCTGGGAATTCGATTCTCCCCTGGGGCATTAACGCCAGCTTCTTAGGGGTCAGGTGAACACTGGGAAGAAGATGGGCTGTTTTTTCCAGCAATAGTGATGTGTCTTTTTGCACACATCTGTGTGTGGGTTCAGTTTCAAACTACTGGATAACAGATGGAAAAAGACGACTGATAGAATATTTTGAATGGGATAATTCTCATTGTTCTGAGACTTAGGGCCTCTGCTACAGACACCTTCAAGCGTCAGCTGGAGGAAGTGGGGATATTCATAATGCGTGGTTGTTCCTTAAGACAAAGCAGCACATGCCCAAGCGTTTACTCAGATACGTTGTATCAGTGCCGTCCTTACTGGTGTTAGATGCATTATCTGAGATTAGATTTTATTTAAATCATTTCAGTTCATTCATGTAGCTAAAGCAAAAGCAGCTCTCTAATTTACACAAGCTCTAAATTATTCATAAATATCACAGACATTTCTTTCTACCTGATCTGCAATCTGCAGAACTCCTTTTAGGGATTAGAGATGTTCCTTTTTTTTTTTTTTTTTTTTGAGACAGAGTCTCACTGTGTTGCCCAGGCTGGAGTACAGTGGCTCGATCTTGGCTTACTGCAACTTCCGCCTCCCAGGTTCAAACAATTCTCCTGCCTCAGACGCCCAAGTAGCTGGGACTACAAGCGCTCACCACCACACCTGGCTAATTTTTATATTTTTAATAGAGACGGGGGTCTCACCATGTTGGCCAGGCTGGTCTCGAACTCCCAACCTCAGGTGATCTGCCCGCTTCAGTCTCCCACAGTGTTGAGATTACAGAGGTGAGCCACTGCATCTGGCCTCCTTGTCATTTTGAAAGCCAGCAGAGAGGAGCTTATGACCACGTTCCTTCCAGCTTAGGTCATCCAGGCAGAAACCCGAGGACTTAGCTGTGCAGATAGAATAAAGACTGACCAAGATCTTAGACTGCAAGATAGATGCCTTTCTGTTGTTTCAGAAGTATGGGGACTTGGCAAATCCACAAAGATAGTAAAATAAGAATGTTTCGTTAAAATATGATCTTCAGTGTAGTCTAAGGTGTTTGACACCATGGATTTGTAGCATCTGTAGATATCCAAAAAAATACGGAGTCTTCTGAAATCTATAAATTTCGTTACTGAGCAATCTTTCTGACTTGAGTCCTCTAACAGACTTTCGGCAGATATGCAGGACTACGGTTTAATCATCGACGGAGCCGCACTGTCTCTGATCATGAAGCCTCGAGAAGACGGGAGTTCTGGCAACTACAGGGAGCTCTTCCTGGAGATCTGCCGCAGCTGCAGCGCGGTGCTCTGCTGCCGCATGGCGCCCTTGCAGAAGGCCCAGGTCCTGCCCGCCCATCCTCAACCGCTGCTGGTCAGGGCGTCCGAAACACTGAGAACCTCCCATTAGGTCTCACCACCTCGGATTGTTGAAAATTCTAGCAGGGTACCACCTGTTACAAATAGAAGCAGTCATGATAGAAATTTAAAACTCGGACCTTATTTTGCTTGTTGGGCCCGCCTCGGTGATTAGTGAGTGTTGACCAGACATGTGACCGTTCCAGATGCAGCAGCCAGGACATCTGCCCTGGCTGACTCCTGTTTTGTTTTTTTTATGTAAATGCCTTTCTCAATCAGTCCTGAGAATGTACACTAAAGGTGTAGGGGAAGAGAGCTGACATTATTGAGCGCCTGGCTTGTGGCTCCCACAGACACGAATGCATTTAGCCTCAGGATCACCCTGAGGGATGAGTGAGAGCTTTACAAATTGGAATAATTTGCCCAAAAGGCTGCAGTTGGGAAATGCCACGAGGATTCAACTTGTCTTGTCTATCAAACTCCAGACGTCTCACTCTGCCATGTTCTTTGGGAAACACACACCCTGAAATTTTTTCTTTAAATACTTTTAAAAGCACTGTGGAATGTACGTGTAAACGTGGATGTCTTTCTGTTATCAGGAAGCCTAGAAAAGTTCCGACTTTGTTATCCCACATTTTAGATAAATTAGGCTAATTTCACTTGAACTGTTCATGAATAAATTCATAATTGGTCAGAGCAACCCAGTGGGTAAGGTAAAATACGTCTTACACAAACTCGGAAAACCAAAGAAGTAAAAAGTTGAGCGTTTGTGCATGTGGGTGCACTGATCTGTCACTTTCACTAAATATACAAAACAGGGTCCTTCTCAGAATGACAAGCTGAGCCCAGAGCATTCGCAGATCTTCCGTGTGGGGAGGACGGTCTGACGTCCCCTCTCCCTCACTTCTGTAACAGCACGTAAACCTTATAGGGTTACTTCCTGAACAGAACAGCAGCTACGGGCTTTCCATTGGCTCTTCATGTATCATAGTACTTTTTAAGTCCTCCACTGGCTCTTGAAAAGTTTCATACAAATTAACTTGTGTCTCAATTTCCCATCTTGAAACAAGAAGGCACCCCACACATTTCCCCCATCTCTTCAGTCTTATATCTTGCACATACACGGGGAAAAAAAAAGACTATGAAGCAACTGACCAAAAACTTGGAAATTATTTTTACATAACATTTTATCATATTTGATTTTGTACATGTTACAAATTTGAAAATTAAAATAGCATTAGGAGTAATTTATTTTTAGAAATAGATGCTTTATACCAAATAGCTTGAAGTAGCTTGGATAGTGATCTCTTCTAACAGAATGCAGGGTTCACATTTGCCCCTATATATGTAAATGTAGTTTCCCAGTATTTATACATTTTCCATTTATTTAAATAGATGAATATAACGATAACCAGGAACTGCTTCGTGTATCTCACGTCTCCACCGCCGGGGTTTGCCTGCTGGCCTTTTCCAGCTCACACCGTTTTAATCATACCTTGTTTTGTTTTGCTTTCAATATGAAACAGGTTTTATCCTATATGGAGAGAACAGAATGTTGTTAATTAGCTCCAAGTAGATAGATGATTTTTTACTTGGCCAGGCTAACTTTACATCTTTGTTATTTCTGCCTAGTGAATGAATAACCTGTTCAGAAGTGAAACAGACAATCAATTCTGCATTTCTCTCTTTTGCAGATTGTCAAATTAATAAAATTTTCAAAAGAGCACCCAATCACCTTAGCAATTGGGGACGGTGCGAATGATGTCAGCATGATTCTGGAAGCACACGTGGGCATAGGTGAGCCTGGCTCTTGTTGCTGGCATGCCTGGTGGCCAGGTCACCCCTCCGCTAGACAAAGGCCTGTGGCAGCACGCAGGTGGTGCGTTCAGGACACCCCCGTCACCACCTTCATGTGTGATCAGGAAGGCTCGTGATAGTGGTTTCATCGGTTCTTCTCCCATCCCTGCCCGGTTGTGGTGTGCAGAAAGGGTGTCCTCAGCTCCTTCCCCTCCGCCTTCTAGGTGTCATCGGCAAGGAAGGCCGCCAGGCAGCCAGGAACAGCGACTATGCAATTCCGAAGTTTAAGCATTTGAAGAAGATGCTGCTTGTTCATGGGCATTTTTATTACATCAGGATATCTGAGCTTGTGCAGTACTTCTTTTATAAGGTAGGAAGATGGCTGCTCTGTGTCTCGGTCTCAGCAGCAGATCATGCACAGGGTGGCCCGACCCTTGTTTGAGCCACTTGATGTCCCAAGAGGTCATTGATCTCAAAATAGAAGCAACTGTCAGGAAGGAGGGGGGAATCTGATTGCAGTCATCCCCCCACCGGCCATCCCTGTCAGGAAGGATGGGGGGAGTCTGATTGCAGTCATCCCCCCTCAGCCTTCCCTGTCAGGAAGGAGGGGAGAATCTGATTGCAGTCATCCCCCCGCCCCACAGCCGTCCCTGACAGGAAGGAGGAGGGAATCTGATTGCAATCATCCCCTCTCAGCCATCCCTGTCAGGAAGGAGGGGTGAATCTGATTGCAGTCATTCCCTCCAAGCCATCCCTGTCAGGAAGGAGGCGGGAATCTGATTGCAGTCATCCCCCCACCAGCCATCCCTATCAGGAAGGAGGGGGGAGTCTGATTGTAGTCATCCCCCCCAAGCTGTCCCTGTCAGGAAGGAGGGGGGAATCTGATTGCAGTCATCCCCTCCAAGCCATCCCTGTCAGGAAGGAGGGGAAAATCTGATTGCAGATACCCCCCTGCAGCTGTCCCTGTCAGGAAGGAGGGGGGAATCTGATTGCAGATGCACCCCCCCCCAGCCATCCCTGTCAGAAAGGAGGGGGGAATCTGATTGCAGACATCACCCCTGAGCCATGGGTTTGCTTTCTGCAGTTTCCATTACCTACAGTCAACCCAGGCCCAAAAATGTCAAATGGAAAATTGCAGAAATAAATAATTCCTAAGTTTTAAATGGCATGCCATTCCAAGCAGCGTGATGAAGTCTCCCGCTGTCCCACTCTGTCCTTCCCGGGATGTGGCTCGTCCCTTTGTCCAGCGTGCGACGCTGTGTACTCTACCCACCCCTTAGTCATTCTGCAGCTGTCTCAGTGACCAGGTTGACAGATCACAAGAAGAAGAAGGGTGAATACAGCACAAGAATATATTTTAAGAGAAAGGGGCAAGACCAAATTCATGCCACCTCTATTATGCTACATTGTTATAGTTATCCTGTGTTGTTGTTACTCTCTTTCTGCACCTACTTTATAAGTTAAATATCATGATGGATATGTATGTGTCAGAACACACATACCCATCTGCAGTGTAGACAGGGTTCAGGACCATCCGAAGTTTCTGCATCCCTCCGGGGTCTGAGAGTGTGCCCCTGAGGATGAGGAGGGTCTGCTGTGCCCAGGAGGAGACCCCTAGTGCTTTCCTCCCGTCCACTGAACTGAGTGTGAAAGCAGTGAGAGCCTAGCAGGTGGCACTTCTGAGGCAGGGGTCTTTTGGAATTCTTGATCCGTGGTGCAGTTCAGTTCTTTGCTGTTGATACTGATAACCTGTACTGCCACCCTGTCCTCTTTGAGCTGACAGATTCCCCCTTTACATTATCTGCCCTCAGAGTGGCCAGAACATGGTCACATATGCATTTCAGTTGCCCCTGAAATAAGAGAATGCTTTCCAGAGCCCATGAGTGCTGTTCTGCAGAATGCTGGGCACGCGGGGATCACTCTCCCATGTGGGCAGGCCACGTCGGTAGGTGGTGGCGCCTCCCACGGCCGTCTCTGAACTAACCACTGTGCCTTGTCTTTCAGAACGTCTGCTTCATCTTCCCCCAGTTTTTATACCAGTTCTTCTGTGGGTTTTCACAACAGGTCAGTCCTAGGGTCTTCAGGGACAGGCTGGCTCAGCCTTTCTTTCCTTCCTCCAGGGGTGGCTGCCAGGGGGAGGGGAGACTTGGAAATGACCAGCATTCCAGGATGCCCAGCAGCAGGCAGGGGTGAAGGGTCAGGGATGGGGCGGGGGCCACAGTGCCAGGGAGTTGGCTGGCTCCAGGTCTTCTGAGTCTTGGGCCAGTGATGAGGCCAGGCTTCCTGACACCACTGCAAGGATTAACTCCGGCTCTGAGGTCCTCATGGGCGTGGGCCACCCGGCACTGGCACATTAACAGGTGCAGTGTGCCCGTAGGGGAAGAAGACTATTCCCATCCGGGAGGGGTGAAAGCTCCCAGGCACCTGCCCCAGATGGACATCTCCTGTTGCGCGTGCATTCATGAGAAGTGACCGGGACCAGAGTCACTGAACTTTGAAGACGGCGATCAGAGTCGCTGACGTTTTATGTGACTTTCCTCCTTTTTTTTCCTTGAAGTTTGTGCTGACATGGGATGAGTCAGTGTTAGGCTTTTTGCCAGCTGTGACTTTCATCCTGAAATCACAGTTTATATCACAGACCCTAGTTTATATCATTAAGCTTTGAAACGTGCTCTGGTCTTTCTGTGCATTTCAGATGCCCTTTATGCTTGTTTCGTGATTCTTTGCAAATAAATATATTTAAAGATCCAAAAAGTCTGTAAAAACACACTGAGGTGCCACTTCCTGTGACTTTGCTCTTTCAGACTCTGTACGACACCGCGTACCTGACCTTGTACAACATCAGCTTCACGTCCCTCCCCGTCCTCCTGTACAGCCTCATGGAGCAGCACATCGGCATCGAGGTGCTCAAGAGGGACCCGACCCTGTACAGGTACTGTCCCCCAGACAGCCTCTCCCGAGAGCAGAGAGAACAGCTAGGCAGTGCTCTAGTTGTTCCTTCTAACAGACGCCAGGCAGACCTCAGTAGGGCCAGGGACATTCGGCATCTGCTGACTCTCTTGCTTGGTCGGGAGCCGGTTTACACTGGAAGCAACATAGTTCAAACGGAGATTCTTCCAGTCTTGCTGGATGGTTACGCTGCCTTTGGAGCATCTGTGTGGAGCCAGTTTGCACTTTCCTGAGCTTTATGGTCCTGAGGAAGCCAGGGTACAGGCGTCTTCCGCGTTGTGACCCCAGGAAATCTGTGACCTAAGTTATTATTTTTAAAACCATGTGTGTTCCATCCAGTGAGGAGAAAGGAAAACTAATGGCTCTGGCTTCAGTGTGTCTTTTCCCCCAAAATGTTTCTACTTTTTTACTGGCATGGAAGAGATAATTTTCGGCTCTTCAGAAATGCCCCCCAAGGTCTCTGGCAGATTCCATATGTGACTGTTTTCCATTGTCTTCTAAATTGTATGAGTCCACTTTCGTCTGTTGTGAAGACACACCCGAGACTGGGTAATTTATGAAGGAAAGAGGTCTAATGGATGGACTCACAGTTCCACATGGCTGAGGAGGCCTCACAATCATGGTGGAAGGCAAAGGAAGAGCAAAGGCATGTCTTACATGGTGGCAGGCAAGAGAGCATGTGCAGGGAACTGCCCTTTATGAAACCGTCAGACCTTGTGAGACTTAGTCACTATCATGAGAAAAGCACGGGGAAAAAAAAACTGATTGAATTACCTCCCAGCAGATCCCTCCCGAGACACTTGGGGATTATGGGAGCTACATTTCAGGATGAGATTTGGGTGGGGACACAGCCAAACCATATAAGTTAAACTTCTATTTTTCAGGTAATTTTAGATGCATTTCCAGTTGTAAGGAATAATAGATTCCATGGGCCCCAATCCCATGTCCCTTAGTAGTGACACGTGAGAAACTGCAGTCCAGCATCACATCCAGTGATGTGGTGCCCTTCACCCCTTCCCCATTCAGATCACCCAGCTTTGCCTGCACTCACATGTGTGTGTGCATGTGACATGTGTGTGTGTCCAGGTGTGTCCACCTTCTCATGTGTGCATGTGTATGTGACACGTGTGTGTATGTTCAGGTCTGTGCAGCCTCCTCACGTGTATGTGAACGTGATGTGTGTGCTTGTTCAGGTCTGTGCAGTCTCCTCACATGTATGCGTGTGTGTGACACGTGTGTGTATGTTCAGGTCTGTGCAGTCTCGTGTACTTGTGTGTACGTGACACGTGTGTGTGTTCAGGTCTGTG
This sequence comes from Cheracebus regulus, assembly GCA_963574635.1. Lineage (NCBI taxonomy): Eukaryota > Metazoa > Chordata > Mammalia > Primates > Pitheciidae > Cheracebus > Cheracebus regulus. The sequence goes on from CAUYQU010008821.1 coordinate 62,844, forward strand.
CAGCCTCCTCACGTGTGCTTCCTGCACCCACCACCACAGCCAAGACCACTCACTCCCCTGCCCAGGATCCATAGGACCCATGCATCGTCCTCACCACCCTCATCAGAATATTTGGCCATTCTTTGGGATCTTGACAGCTCAGACCCAAAAATAATCAATGTAGGTGATTAAGGACGGCCATAAGAAGGCAAACTTATGAGTTCGTTGTATGTATTTCATAGTTGGGAATAAATCTAGGAAAATAGGAGAGCCTGTACTGTTGTAGACATGTCTGAGGGAATCCTGCACATTCTCTCTCTGAACAGGCGTGAGGTATCACACCAAGAGTGGTTGCAAGCTCGATGAATGTCAGGTGTGTGCCTTGTGTTCTGGTTCATTACTTTCAGAACCAGAAACATCTCTGCCTGTGACGATCTTGCAGTGAATATGAGAGAGAAAATATCCAAATGAAAGTTAGCCAAGGACATGAGTGCCTAGTAAGTTTAGCTGGTTGTGATGAACATTCTGCATTTGTGGCCAGAGCACAAACTTGATGTTTACTGCCCATGCACCTCTAATCACATCGAGACAACGTCCAGGGGTGGCCACCCAGAGCCCGGATTCTCGAGGACACACTCTGTGCACCTTTCTCCTCACACAGGGACATCGCCAAGAATGCACTGCTGCGCTGGCGCGTGTTCATCTACTGGACGCTCTTGGGACTGTTCGACGCGTTGGTGTTCTTCTTTGGTGCTTATTTCATGTTTGAAAACACAACCGTGACGAGCAACGGGCAGGTGAGTACGGAGCTCGATCACGCTGACTTAGCTGCTTAGGAATAAACCCTCCTGGGCCCATATGCTTATTTTGTCAAAGCAATTCAGTACAGCCCCTGCAACTTCCCGATGGGGTCGATCCCCACCTGGGCTTAACTATGGGTCGCTTAAAGATGGCGTTACCTGAGCGCTCAGTGTCACTGCTGAGGTTTTTCAGACTTTATCTGTGTAACTTACAGTTCACCCTCAGCTGATTACCTAGTGGTACAATTATGCCACGTAGACCTTGCTTTTTTAATGCGGGAGTCACTTCCATGGTGAGCCCGTGTTAGAGGAGTTCCCGAGTACCGTATGTGAGTCTGTTTCCTTTGCAGTGAATAGATGCGTAGTTTTCTAACGGACATTCAGCTCTCTGGTTGTTTGCCTAATCCCTGGGGTTTGTTTTATTTGTATCTTGCTTTTTTCCTTTTGCCACTGGCTTCCCTTCCCACCCTCAGATAATGACTACCAACACTCATATGGTAAGACAATTGTGGGTTTGTTGTTTCTGTGTTTTTGGGGTGCATTACAAAAAAATATTTCTCGAAAATATTTTCACACATGACTTCCTGTGTGCTTTGTCGGTAGAAACGCTGTTAGCCGCTGCTGCCCTCGCACCTGGAGCGTGCTCTGTGTTAGGAGGGTGCGTGTGCATCCTGGGCACGTCCCTGGCCTGTCCCCACGGTGTCCATGTCAGGGCTGGCCATAGAGTCCAGGATGTGTTCCGAATTGACTGGATTCATGGGAGCTTCCCTCGACTTTAAATTAAAGGCAGCACAGGCAGATGTGGGAGGCCCACTGGGGACCTGTGCTGCCTGAGAGCCATGCTGGGCCCTGAATAGATGCCAGAGACCATCCCTACTTCAGCGTTCCAGGTGTTAACTAACCGAACAAGCAAATGCCAGTGCTGCCCTCGGAGAAAGTCGCTGTTCAGCCCCTTCTGGGTGACTCCTAAACAGAACTCTGCTTCGTTTCTTGTTTAGCCTGACCTCTCTCTCCCTCTGTGTTTGCCCCTCAGGCTGCTGGGTTCAAACACAGCAGTCCTGCCGCGTGTCCTGTGCACCGTTTACCTGCCTAGTCGCTTTCATTTCTCACTGTTAAACACTGCTGTTATCCTTCGTTATAACTTAAATCAGTTTTTACCAGGTCAATCTTGAGAGTGCATTCAAATGTTATTTCACTGTTTTAAAAACTACATTTTTCTAGAATGTATTCTTTGTCTTAGTTTATTTTAATTGAATAATTCCTGAATGCCACCAGTCCATGAACATAGTCTAATAGAGCTACCTGTTGATTCTTTGGTCTTTTATAAGATTTTCCTCTGGGTTGGGCTTACATAAGCATCTTGCATAGATCTTAAAAACTAAGATCTAGTGTCCTGGGCACTGAGATTCCATAGACCTTAAAAGGAACTAAGACCTAGTGTCCTGCCCACAGAGGTGCCAGGCTCCTGCCAGCTGCCGATAGCGACGGCAAGTCCCCTTTGTCCCGCGCTCGATTTCCCAGCTTTCTCTCACGAGCATCATCCTGGGCCTCTACAGCCACCCTTTCAGCTGGACATTCAGATCCTGCGAGAGCCAAGGAAAGGGAGGGTCAGACAGACCCGACACCCTGCGCAGGGTCAGCTCCTGAGGGGCAGGGCCTGGGGACACTCAGACATCCAGCATGGGAGTTCATGGTGTTGCCTGGTGTGGTCTCTGGGTTGTTCTGTCTCCGAATTTCAGCGTGAATGTGAAGGTGCCTCCCAAGAGCCCCCAGAGATGGCCCCCCTTCAGGGGCGAGGTTGTGGCCGCCACTGTCCTAGCAAGGCTGCCTGGCCGTGCTCCTGAACAAGGTGCTGGAAAGGCAGTGCCAGGGGCTTCTCTTGGCCTTCCCGGCAGGGCCTCTGCAATGTCTCCACCTCCTCAGGTCCCTGGAGCCCTGACGTGTCCCCAGCCAGCTGCACCTGGAGGTCAGTGGGCACGGTGGCTCTGCCGCCCTTCCTGGGATCTGAGGGTTCACTAGCTCCTGTTTCCCGGGCTCTTCCGGTTGTTCCCTCCATCCCCACTGTATCCTGGAAGGTCCCTTGAGCCCCCATGGAACCTTATTCACCCCCAGGGTGATGCCAGCACTCAGGGAACCTGAGGGCAGTCCTAGTGGCTGACAGCCCTCGTAGCAATTGGGGGTTGGGGAGCTCACCCCTGAGAATTTTCCCTTCCAACCAGGATGCTCCTGACGGAGTCGCAGTGCAGAGGCCCTCGGGAATTGATTGTTCTTGGTTAGGACTGCTTTGTTTTAAAGACCTAAATTATTCTATAGGAATGTTTCTAGATCCTGCGTAGCACTAGAGGAACAATAGAATTATGGACACCCTTTTCAAAAGTTCACCAGTGGAGCATTTTCTGCACTGACATCATAAGCCAGAGTCACTTCTCATTTTGATGCCACAAATGAGAATGCTAAGACAACAGTTACTTGTTGAACAGCAGGATATTCCTAGGTGAACAGTTAAGTGCTAGAAATGTGCTTTGATAGATGTGGGAAGCACTGAGAACAGCTGAGGCGTGAGCGGTCCACGTGTGGGCGGGGGTGGGAGGCAGTGGGTGCTGCTGGTGACCGTGACCTTGAGAAGGCGCAAGTTATGCTTGCCGTGGGAGATTTTTACACATGAAAGTTAAATTGGTTTGGGTCTGAGGGATTTTTTGAGCAGAAATCATCCTGTAGGAATACTCATTCTCAAAGGAGGCAGGAAGTGGGGGAACAGGGCTTAGCCTGCAGCGGTGGAGGGTGGCCAGCCCCAGAGGCAGCTCTGCTGAGGGACGGAGGCTTTCAGCTGCACAGATTCTTGGCTGAGATGTGCCTGTCCTGTGAGGATGTGGTCCTACAGAAATCCGAAACAGGAACCTCATTGGGGTGCTGGTGTTGATGTCACTTAGAAAAAAGGGGTTCCTGTGAACAGCCCTTTGAGAAAGAGGATTGGTGTCCCAGTGGTGTCCCAGGGATGCCTGCCACCCCCAGAATCCAATTGGAAATAACGACCAGCAATTGTAATAAACTCTCCGCACGTATTAGTCCGTTTTCACATGGCTCTAAAAAGCTGCCTGAGACTGGGTGATTTATGTAGAAAAGAGGTTTCATTGACCCACAGTTCTGCAGGCTGTACAGGAAACATGGCTGGGGAGGCCTCAGGAAACTTAACATCATGGCGGGGGGCAGAGGGGGAAGCAAGAACCTTCTTCACAAGGCGGCAGGAGAGAGAGCGCCAAGGGGAAAGTGCTGCACACTTTCACACATCCAGAGAGAACTCACTCACTGCCCTGAGGTCGGCCGGGGGCGTCCAGCCCATGATCCAGGCACCTCCCACCAGGCCCTCCCTCTGGCATGTGGGGATTGCAGTTCAAGATGAGATTTGGGTGAGGACAAAGCCAAGCCACATCACGGCAGGTCACCTGGGGCCCCCATTTCCAGGAACCAAGGGAGTAAGAGGGCTTTCCAGAGATGTGTTTCACAACAGCTCCAGGACGAACCAGCTTCCGAAGGACATGGACGCAGGTCAGTGAGGGGTCAGCGCTTCTCGGGGCCTGACCAAAGTGCCTAATTCTGGGTCCGCGTAGCTGTGCTTTGTGTAGAGCTTACAGCTGTGGCCCACGCGCTCTACAGGGCAGGCATCCAGAGGCCTCATCCTCATCCCAGCTCTGCCATGACCCCTAAACCCAAGGAGCCCCCGCAGGGAGCTTAGAGAGGCAGCCTCGCAGCCCACAGCAGGGAGAGGGGAAGGTGAGGAGGCTGTGTGAGTTGGTTGTGGCTGTCACCTGTGACGCTGTTGGTGACACACGCTGCTTGACAGGGCATCCTCGAGTTCGTGTCTTGCTGCCCTCCAAGTTTTTCAGAGTTCTGTGTTGGGATGGCCAAGGCGGGGCCTGGGGGAGGAAGAGGAGAGCCGGGCAGCGTGAGGGGCTTTTCCTCCAGGTCCAGCTGATGTGCCTGTCTGGGTGCAAAGCGGCCCTCACCATTTGGCCGAAAGCACTGGCTTCCAGTGCCAGCACAGCAGCCCCTTGGCCTCCAGCACCGTGCTGGCCACACGCGCTCGTAGGCTGCTGCCCAGCCACAGCTGTTCCCAGAGTCAGGAAATCTGCCCAGAAGTGAAGTCACCAAGAGAGAGCACTTTTTGGTGAGAGCATAACAGGCCTCTCACCCTGGCTCTGCTGACACTGGGGCCGGGTGTGCTTCCTCATGGCCACTGTCCTGTGACTTGGCCGCCCCTCCACCCCCATCCAAAGCTAGCAGACCCCATGCCCTAGAAATGTCTCTGCTACGGCCAGGCGTCTCCCTGGGGGACAAGTCTGCCCCGGCCAAGAACCACAGCTTGTGCAGAGCTGAGTAACACTGTGGGCCTGGTACTTCAGCCCAAAGGAAGAGGCCCACTTCGATCACGACCAACAAGTGAGGGATAAACTCAAGGATGTGTGGATCGGGCCCTAGGAAGCCGGTGTTCACTACAGAAGTTCCAACGCTGTTTTCTAGGATCCGCAAGTAAGATGTTACCCCACTGGCCGTGCTGGAGGACGTAGCCCACACCCTCACCGCAGCTGAGTTGGGGGTGTGGTGATAGGTAGACTGTTTTGGTTGCAAATGAATTCTGAAGAAAAGCCATTTGTGTTCCAGCTTTTTAATTCTTTAGAAAATAAAATTCCCTGAGAGGCACACTTCACAGAATCCAACAAACTAGAAATGGGCCACAGTGAAGGAAAGCAGTTCTCGTGAGATAAAGTTTCTAGTCAGAGGTTTTCCCCAAGGCAGGGGTCTGGGTAGCAGGCCCTTTTTTTAGCTAGTGCCTCATGTGCGGTGGAGAGGCGTGGGGTCCTCAGGTCCACTGTGCATCCTCACGGGCCGGGCGTGTGGTCCTCAGGGGTGCACTGTGCCATCCTCATGGGCCGGGCGTGGGGTCCTCGGGTCCACTGTGCATCCTCACGGGCCGGGCGTGGGGTCCTCGGGTCCACTGTGCATCCTCACAGGCCGGGCGTGGGGTCCTAGGGTCCACTGTGCATCCTCACGGGCCGGGCGTGTGGTCCTCGGGGGTGCACTGTGCCATCCTCATGGGCCGGGCGTGTGGTCCTCGGGGGTGCACTGTGCCATCCTCACGGGCCGGGCGTGTGGTCCTCGGGGGTCCGCCGTGCCATCCTCACGGGCCGGGCGTGTGGTCCTCGGGGGTGCACCGTGCCATCCTCACGGGCCGGGCGTGTGGTCCTCAGGGGTGCACTGTGCCATCCTCACGGGCCGGGCGTGTGGTCCTCGGGTCCACCGTGCCATCCTCACAGGCCCAGCGTGTGGTCCTCGGGTGCACTGTGCCATCCTCACGGGCTGGGTGAGTGGTCCTCAGGGGTCAGCCGTGCCATCCTCACGGGCAAGGTGTGTGGTCCTCGGGTCCACTGTATCATCCTCACAGGCTGGGCGAGTGGTTCTCAGGGGTCCACTGTGCCATCCTCATGGGCCAGGCGTGTGGTCCTCAGGGGTCCGCTGTGCCATCCTCACGGGCAAGGTGTGTGGTCCTCGGGTCCACCATATCCTCATGGGCTGGGCGAGTGGTTCTCAGGGGTCCACTGTGCCATCCTCACAGGTCGGGCGTGTGGTCTTCAGGGGTCCACTGTGCCATCCTCACGGGCTGGGTGAGTGGTCCTCAGGGTTCCGCCGTGCCATCCTCACGGGTCTGTCTGTGTCTGTGCTTCCCCAAACCCCGCTGCCCTCTGCATCCTGCTGTGTTGCCACCTGGCAGCTGTGGATCCCACTGGCCTTCCCTCCTCCGCGGCCTCCTGAGTATGGCTGCTGGCGGATCTGTGGTTCTGGCTACACGCAGGGCAGCCTCTGTCCAGCCCTGTCCTGCCTGCCTGCTTGTCTTCTCTTCCTGAGGGAGGTTCCCCTGTGAGAAGCCCCTCCACTTCCACCTCTGCATGGGCGCCCAGCTCTTTTCCCTGATCATTCACTCACAGAACATTCCAGCTGCTGTTCTCCCACAGCAGGCGGGTGTCTGAGCTGAGTTCAGAAGAGAACAGACACAAATGTATGAGTCTATTCCTGAAACCTGTGCAGTGTAGCTGGGTAATCAGGCGTCCGTCTCTTCTACATAAAGCACAAAACAGAAAAGGAGGTTTGCAGGTCCCCAGGTTCACATTAAGGATGCTTAAATGCCAGCTGTGAGAGAGTGTCTGTGCTTCGTTTGAGACGTTGGGACCGACGTCTGTTGTGGCTGAGAGCATTGAGCAGGGCTGGTGTCAAGAGCGGGCAGAAAGTTCCCGAAAGGTGAGCTCTGAGCCCGTCACTGAGCCACAGACTGGTGGTGGAAGACGCAGCAGGGAAACTGGGGTGTCCTGCCGTGCCCCAGGAGCGGAGGCTGTTATGTCTCCTTTTATGTGATAATAAGAAAACGTAGTTCTTGTATCTTTGGGGTTTGAAGTGTTGGCACACAAGAAAAATGAGATGTATTTTCTAAAACTCTACATAAAAACGAGATGACTTGGACTATTTCCCCAAACAGATATTTGGAAACTGGACGTTTGGGACACTGGTGTTCACTGTGATGGTGTTCACAGTCACACTAAAGGTGAGTGCTCCCACGCTCAGTCACACTAAAGGTGAGTGCTCTCATGCTCACATCCCCCCAGCCACAGCAAATCCGTGCTGTCAGTCACACTAAACGTGAGTGCTCTCACGCTCACGTCCCACACCCCCAGCCACAGCGAATCCCTGCTGTCAGTCACACCAAAGATGATTGCTCTGAAGCTCACGTCCCCCCCGAGCCACAGCGAGTCACTGCTGTGTAGGCCTCACCCGCTCTGAGCTCTCTGAATTAGAACTCCATACTGAGGCTGGAAGCCACTCTGCACCCAGCCCAGGCCAACTCTTGCGGCACCCCCGGGCCTCCCTATCCTGCTGTTTAGACAAGTAATGCACAGCCACTCAGCACACCCGGCCACCATGTGTGCGAACCCCAGAGCTACATCGAAGGAAACCTCAGAAGAGCGCCGCCTTTTGGTGAAAGAATTCAGGCTAGAATTCTTTTCAGTGGCAAGGAGCCCTCCCCCCAGCACCATCAAAATGCATTTTAATTGGAACAAATTAATATATTTTGGAAAATTTCACTCTTTTTAAAGTCCAGTGAAATTCTATACAGGATATATCATTGTGAAATCTCAAAACCTATCAGACTGAGTCTTAAAAACATGATACCAAAACATTCCTAAAGTGATTTTTTTAGATGGTGATATGAACAACACCTGAATCTAAACTAACTTTCTGCCGGACACAGTGGCTTACCCCTATAAGCCAAGGCAGGTGGATCACCTGAGGTCAGGAGTTCTAGACCAGCCTGGCCAACATGGCGACATGGCCGTGTCTCTACCAAAAATACAAGAATTAGCCAGGCGCAGTGGTGCAGGCCTGTCATCCAGCTACTTGAAAGGCTGAGGCAGGAGAAACACTTGAACCTGGGAGGCAGAGATTGCATGAGCTGAGATCGCACCATTGCACTCCAGCCTGAGCGACAGAGAGACTGTCTCAAACAAATACATTTTTTAAAGTAGCTTTCTTAGGAAGTGGCATAAACAACACCTTAATCTGAAGTGACTTTCTTTGGTGGTGATGTAAACACCTGAATCCATGGCCCCCACGCCCTCATCTGGGAAATGATCCATGGCCCTTTCCCCGGGCTCCGGGCTGTGGCGTCCCCACCGCCTCCTCTCCGCAGGCTGTGTGAGTGTGCTTTTGCCTTCCTGAGTGGTTTTGTGTGGGCATTGAGTCGCCATTGCTGGGTCTCCTGTTTGGTTTCATTTCTTGTCACCCCCAGCTCTCTCTCCTGTCACTGATTCTGACTACTCGGATGACATACTTGACTTTTTTTTTCCTTTTAGCTTGCATTAGACACACACTACTGGACTTGGATCAACCATTTTGTCATCTGGGGGTCACTGCTGTTCTACGTCGTCTTTTCACTTCTCTGGGGAGGAGTGATCTGGTAAATATCTGATAAATCGCTGATAATCTGATAACTATCAGGTGATTGTTACTACCTCAATCGTCCTGCACTGTTTTTTAATCAGGGGTTGAAGACACATTTTCCAGCGAGGCTGCTGGTTGGGACAAGTGTTCGTTGAATACCTGCTGTGTGCTGGGCGTCATGTGGGGTCCTAGGATACAGTTGGGGGCAAGACACGGGGGTCTCTGCTCCTGTGACCTGCACCTGCAGGGGAGAGAGACCCTAACTGGTAACAGCTAGTGTTGAGCTCTGTGAGGAACAGACCAGGATTCTACCCCAGGGGACCTGTGTCAGATTGAAAGGCTGGAGGTGACTTCTTAGGAAAACTCATCATTTAAACTGAAACCTGGAAGAAGGGCACCATCATCACAGCAAGTCCCATCTGCTAACTGCCTCCCACAACGAGGTGCCAGCCAGGCATTTGACAGGTCCTGTCTCACGGCATCCCCACGCACCACGGACGAGATGGGCCCACGGCAGCCTCTGGTTTGGGGGAGCAGCAGGAGGCACGCAGGCCTGGGCCGGGGAAGGTCCTCAGTCAGTGGGAGCCGTGGCCAATGAAGAGTGGCTGGGACCAGGCTGCAGAGCAGGCAGGGTGGCCTCCTGGACCGCCGGCCGTGGGGATCCCGGCTTGAGGCTGCTGTGGTCAGTCGCGTCATGGGAGGGCTGTGGGCAGAGCACAGCAGAGTTGGGTGGCTGTTTTCAAAAGCCCACGGTGGCTGCGTGTTGAGCTGGTGAGAGCAGTATAGGCAGGGTGGTCCGTCCAGAGACTGTCACGGGAAGCCAGGAGACGATGTGGGGCGGTGGCGCCAGACCCGGTCCAATCTCAGCCCCAGCGCCGCAGCCTCTGCAGACCTGGGCCAGGGAAACCCTCAGGAGCCCTGACCTGGGTGGGATTCTTGGCTCAGGAAGCATCCCTCCGGATTCTCTTGTTCAGCCAGCGGCCCCTGGTGGCCCCGGGTGGCATTACACAGTCCCAGAGATGCGAGCCAAGCTTCAAGGATTTCACCTGCCTGCCCCAGAGAAGCCCGCCCGGCTCTAGCGAGCCCGGCCCGGCCTCCGAGAGCCCAGCGTTCTAGCAGCCCCGGAGGCTGTGGCTGAGTAAGAATATTCCATCCCAAAACCTCCGACCTCTCCTGGGCCTTGGACCGTCCGCCTGGGTAGAGCCCTGGCTTCTTGCTTCGTTTCCTAAAATACTGACCCCAAGTCTCTGATGTACTGGGAGCTCACCATGTCACCCCCGCTTGGTGACAAGACCCATCCTCCTGCCCGCCACCGGCACCACATGGGTGCCCGCAGCCCCGTCCCAGGCCTGCCAGCAGCTCCTCATCCCCCTGGCACCGACTGCACGTGCTCTGTTTCCCTCCGTGGTCCACACCCCAGTTCACTGTGCTTCCTGGGGTGGGCCCCGTCTCTGTGTCTCTGCCACTGTCCGTAATGCCTGGGACGTGGAAGGCGAGTAGGAATCCTTACCGGGAGGCCCGGATAGGAGGGGCTCTGCGGGCTCGGGCTGGCTGTGGGGTCACCGGTCCTGCCTCCTTGCCAGCTGAGCTCAAGGAGCCCGACAAAGACATCTTTTTTGAGTTATCCTCTTTCTGGGGAGGGCGTTGTTGCCCACTGTGTATTGACGGCCTTCCCATCCGATGGCCAAGGCGTTGGGATAGAAAAACCTCCCTGTTTCAGTCCCTTTCTTTTTGCTTCTGTGAAACTGAACTTCAGAGACTTCTATTTTCCCTTTGAAATGATGTCACAGAATTCCTCCTCTCGTTCCTCTTACCCCAGCATTGCCAGGAGGTTCTACATTCAGTTTTTACATGATAAATTCAGAGCAGGCTACGTGGCTTGCCAAGCAACTCACAAAAGTGCAAACTCCCAGGACAAATGACCCCTTCCAGTGAGTAAAGAGCTGTCCCCGGGGAGTACAGGCCTTACCTGCGGGTTCTCTTCCCTGCCCCTCAGGCCATTCCTCAACTACCAGAGGATGTACTACGTGTTTATCCAGATGCTGTCCAGTGGGCCTGCCTGGCTGGCCATCGTGCTGCTGGTGACCGTCAGCCTCCTTCCCGACGTCCTCAAGAAAGTCCTGTGCCGGCAGCTGTGGCCGACAGCAACAGAGAGGGTCCAGGTATGGAGCATCCCCAGCCGGGGGCAGGGTGCCTTAGTGCCCTGGCCTTGGGACTGGGAGATGACCATTAGAGGGTCCAGGTATGCAGCGTCCCCAGCCAGGGGCAGGGTGCCTCAGTGCCCTGGCCTTGGGACTGGGAAATGACCTTTTTGACAGATAGCATGAAAGGTTTGGGTTTCATGAAAATGTGGTCAGTCCAAGTATCGCTAATGAGATTCCCAGTGACGCATGATGTTAAATGTCAGGGAAATGTGATATGACTGATGTTTATGTTTCAACCTAAACAGTCATCTGAAATAAGACACAAATAAGAGAAAAAGATTCATACAAAAGGCAAATTATTTTATGTAAATGCAAGACTTTTTAAAATTAATCATTACTTTAAAAGGTTGAATTACATAGTTTTTAAGGACGGTAAATTTGGCTGGAAATGGAAGCATTTATATCAGGAAATGCGGGTATTGGTGGAGCTGCTTATTTTCCACACTCCTAGGTTTTAGCCACAAGCAGAATTCTGGGTCCAGGGAAGACGTGACGATGCTGAGTGCCACCGCCCAGGTGTAGGTTCGGCAGGTGTGAGGACTCAGCCCCCGGCCCCACATCCTTTGCAGCAGCTGGGCTCTGGCTTCAAGCTCAGGCCTGGAGTCAGGGGACAGCCCAACCCTAAATCAGGGGCAGTGACCACGTGCCTTCTGCTGCTGGCCTGAGAAGACTGCTGCCCTCAGAGGGCCACTCACTGCACCTGTCACAGGACTCTATTCACAATGCAGGTTTTCAAGTTGCATTCCCCCCAATTTTTTTTTTTTTTTTTTTGAGACAGAGTCTCGCTCTTTTGCCAGGTGCCTGGCTGGTATGCAGTGTTGCGATCTTGGCTCACTGCAACCTCCGCCTCCTGGCTTCAAGCAATTCTCCTGCCTGAGCCTCCTGAGTAGCTGGGACTACAGGCTTGCACCACCACACCCAGCTAATTTTTGTATTTTAGTTGAGACAGGATTTCACTATGTTGGCCAGGATGGTCTCGATCTCTTGACCTTGTGATCTGCCTGCCTCAGTTTCCCAAAGTGCTGGGATTATAGGCGTAAGCCACCATGCCCAGCCCATTCCCCAAAATTTCTAATTGCTCTGTGAGGTGGGGCTCTGGACTGGGCAGGGCAGAAGCCCTGTGGGGAAACGAGGGGTGGGGAGGCCCCGGCAGTGGCCACTCCTGCAGGGTGTGAGGCTGCCCAGGACAGACACAGCGGCGCAGGTGGGTGGAAGACAGGGAGCAAGGGTATTCTGGGGCCCCAGCCCCAACTCACTCCTGCAGCTCAGACACCCGGGGCTGTCTCCCAGCTGGGAGGGAAGGCAGGTCTCCCTCCCTCGGGGGCACAGCCCCACCCACCCCACCTCCAGCAGTCAGAATGGGATCCGGGCTTGAAAGATTTCTTGGGACGTTGATGCCGATTTAAAATGTTGAAACTGATGCCGCCAGTTCCTGGTAGTCCCTCCTTCATGCCTCCTGCCACAGTTTGTAAAATCAGAGTGAGCAAAGCTCACAGTGAGGAGACCCCGCCCCTCAGCACAGTGAAGAAGTCCACACATAACTCCACTGCCTCAGGGACCACGGGCAGGAGAAATGCAACAGGATGCACATGTCAGCTGCCTCTAAGACGGTCCCGCCGAGGGGCCTCCATGCAGGGAGGGGAGCCCTGCCTGTGACCCGCCAGTGGGGCAGGAGCCGGGGCCCAGGCTGAGACTCCATGGCCCCCAGAGCTTCAGGGAAACTCGCTGGCACCAGGCAGCCACTGCCCAGCCCTGCAATGGCCTGGGAAGCAGCTGTCCGATGGCACTTCTCTCGAAGCATGGTCCTTGGCTCCTGAGCCCTTCAGCCGTGCGGCTCCACAGCGGGCACACGTGTTATGACAGGGCTCTGCGCACAGGACACGTGTCATAACCACATCCCATACATACGGATGTGGTAGACAGGCAGGTCACGAGGACACCATGCACAGAGGCAGCAGCAGGGCTGGCGTCTGACACCAAGAGTGAGCAGGTACAGCTTGGGGGTGTCCCCTGGGCCCCCAGCTGTGGCCACAGCGGTGTGGCTTGGGGTCTATGAGAGTCTCAGCCCTACCTGGCCCCGGGGCTCTTGTGGATGCCGTGGTGCTTGGTCAGAGACACCCAAGCACACAGCAGGTGAACTCGGGGGGTTAGGAGGGCCTCTCCCCTAGACTCTGGGCTCTTCATGACAGTATGCATGCAGCCTCCAGAGTCGGGGCTGCCGAGAGCCATGCCACGGATACATCTGACCGTGGGAACGCCAGTCGGGACCCTCCCCGTCCTACCCTTTGTTTAGAAGCCCCTATTCTGCTGTGGGTCTCGGCGTCCCACAAGGGCCCCAGCAGCCCTTATGAAAAACCACACAGGGACCCGCAAGAGGCATAAATTCGGGGGTGGAGGGCTGGCAGGTCGCAGCAGGGGCACCGGCGTCTGTGCAGAGTGGCCAGGTGAACATGCATGTGGCGGGGAGCCTCTGACTAACTCCGCTCTGTCTCTTGTTTCTCTTTCCTTCCTGTTTTCTTCCATCTTCTGACCGCTTTGCCTAAACTCCCACACCTTGTTCACACGGCCCTGTGTGTGTGGCCACTGACCTCGGGACTAAGACTAAGAGCCAGTGCCTTTCTGTCGAGCAGTCAACCATCTTTATGCTTTCTCAGACCTCCAGCAGCCTGAGTTTCTGACGGAACAAGGTGATATTCCCCTGCCTTCCGCGCGCTTGGGATGGTAGACCCAGAGCAGCAGGGCCACGCCCGTCCCCAGAGCCCCGAGTCCACACGCTTAGTGCAGCATCCGCCAGCCGCCAGGCACAGGAATCCCCCATCAGGAAGCCCACCACACTTCACCTTCAGACCGATGGTGGCCTTGTTTGCCATCAGTCACACGGAACCAGGGTTTCTCCCTCAGCATCCGTCCACACAGCCCGAGACCCCACCCGTGAAGGCTCAGACATAGCTGACAGTGAGAGCCGGCCATAGGACCCCTCACAGGTGTCAGAGGGGTCCCTAGGCAGGAAGCTGTGGTCACCCGGGCCCTGAGCTCAGCACACCCTTCCCTCCGCACACCCTTCCCTCCGCAGCCTGCAGAGCAGGAACCACCCGGCCTCCTCCCTCACGCACCCACTTCCTTGCCCATTCTGCAGCTGGAAAGACTGAGGGCAGTTAGGATCACATGGTGTGCTCAGGACCTACACATATTTCAGAAAAGGGGAGCCAGGCTGAGCCACACAGCTGGAGACAGGGACAGAAGTGTTTGGTGTCAAATGTTTGACCAAATTCCCTTTTTACGTTTCTTTAAATGAAGGCTTCATTGTTTTTTTAAAAAAGCCTTTTATTAATAATTTACCTTAAAAATGGCTACCCTGGCCCTTCTGGACAACGTAGAGGTGTTCACATGCCACTTTCCTGTGGTGGCATCCGTGGTCAGAGCTCTCGTCACAGTGGAGGCTACAGGGGCCACACGTCGTCCTGAAGTCACCTTCTGTCTTTCAGCCCTGTGCTCCTGTGCCGTGTGCTTGGGGGCACTCTGGGAACGCCAGTGGGGACCCTCCCCGTCCCACCCTTTGTTCACGCATGCCTCGGGATCAGTGATGCTTTGGAAATGCGTACCTGGTATTACTATATTACTAAATGCAGCTTAGAAAAATGCCCAGAGCAGAAAAAGGCTTTTTTTCCCTTTCATAATATCATCATCTATATATTTTAAACACTATTTTTAACTGCCAACATGGTCCTTTTTTAAGTCCCAGTGATTAATAGGAATCAAAATTTTTCTGATTTAGTGTCATCAGAATTTGTTGGATTAAATTACAGAATTTCATCTCACCGTTTTCATACTTGAAAACATTCAGGATGAAATTACTAGGAGCACTTTAATAAGTCATAGGAGGTCCTTAAGAAACTGACTAAATCACACCAACTTTGGGATAAAAATAAACATTGTAACTCGCTGAAGATCGCTGGGCACTGATTTGCTTCTGAGCATGTGCAGAAGAAGCTGAGCCCAGCTGCTTAGAGACGGCGGCATGGAGGTTGTCCTGCCCCCTGCGACGCCTCGGGCCCCAGCATGACCGCTGCAGGCAGGGCCGGCGCGCACCTGACACACAGTGCCCAGCACGCACAGGACACGCTGTGGTGCTGAGACCACCTGTGTTCCACAAAACTTTGGAGGAATAGACATGTCAGCAGTTCTCAAGCGGGCATACGTTACTTCAGAAGGATGGCTTCCTTTTAACCTGTTCCTACGGAAAAGAAAAACCTCGCGGGCATCAGGCGTGTGCATTATATATGTGCAGCTCACATATATAAGTCCGTGCTGGCATCCCTCTGTGTATCTGTCTGCATGCATTTCACTTCTCCGTCACTGTCCCTGGGAAGGCTGACAGCCTCATCTTTTGTTTCCTGCTTCTCCTCGGCTGGACGTTTGCCACTCAGACCTGCAATTCCAAGCTCTCGGTTCTTCAGCTCCTGCGCGTCCCTTATTCTTTGAATAGACTAAGCCTTGGCTAT
The DNA here is from genome assembly GCA_963574635.1 of Cheracebus regulus. Classification (NCBI taxonomy): domain Eukaryota; kingdom Metazoa; phylum Chordata; class Mammalia; order Primates; family Pitheciidae; genus Cheracebus; species Cheracebus regulus. The sequence continues at coordinate 78,315 of CAUYQU010008821.1, forward strand.
AAGATCTCAGTGGAGCTCTGTGAGCACGTTGGCCTCAGGACACTCGGCCGCAGGGCCCTGGCAGAGTGGCTCCTGGGACTGGCTGGCTGCCGTGGAAGTGAGCATGTGGCCAGATGTGTGGCTTCAGGATTCCAGAGGTGCCCGTGGACCTTCCAGCCGAGGGACTCAGACCCTCTGCCTCCCACAGGTGCCGTGACCTGTCCCGGAGCTTGACGCTGCCGCATTTCTGGGCTTGGTCTCCGATGGGAGCGGCCCTGCTGGGACAGCGTCTGAGGCCCCGAGCCCTTGCCCTGGCAGCTCCATGACGCCCCGTGCAGACTTCAACAGGGGCTCAGAGCCTCTTCCTGCTGGGGCCTGCAGGTGGTGCAGGCAGAGGCTGGGGTGCTCCTGGTGCCTGTGGGTGCCAGCTCAGCAGCCCCACGTGGCCCGTGACGGGTGGCACCGCTCAGTATCTTTCCTCGCCTTGCAGAGGGGCGCGAAGCACAAGGCTCCGGTCCAGGCCGCGCAGAGCAGCGACAGGCCCCTCCTGAAGGATCTCCTATGGCGGCCACAGCGCAGTTAGCTCCACACTAGGTAACGTGCGGCCGCTGGCGCCGCCCGTGTGTTGTGACTCAGACCTGTTTTCCGCCAAAGTTTTGCTGTGCTGTGCTGTGTTTGATAACAAAGGTTCACAGTAAAAAAGAGCAGCCCTCTTTACACACACATGCGTTTGCTGTCCCAGGTAAGTGGCACGCCTGAGAGCAAGCTGACTGCGCATGGAACATGCTGTGCATATGCACACAGGTGTACACGCACCCCAGGTGCACACACACCCCAGGTGTACACGCACCCCAGGTGCACACCACACAGCCTGAGCAGGCCCAGCAACGTCAGATACTGGGTCACCATCCTGGTCTTTCGGGAGAAACAGCTTCACTTAAAAGGCCTCGGCAGGAAGGAGCCTGTTTTGAAATCACATGTGGATATTGCATGATTCATGTGGAACCTGGGCCCAGGCAGGCCAGCCAGAGCATGTAGCTTGTCACCTGTCTGACAGCCGTGGAGGCCATGAAGATACCTGCTCCTGCTGGCGTTTCCACCATTGCCCCCTGGTCTAAAAGTGGGCTGACCTAGGGACGGCCCCCCGCTACTCCCCAGGCCGGTCAGAGACACAGGGCCCTTGCACACCCGGGGCCCCGATGGGCTGTCAGGAAGAAGCCATGCAGGCCCCATCCATGTGGTGACACCCAAGGCAGCAAGCTGAGGGGACACAAGCCAGACACATCCAGCACGACACCAGCCTGGTCCCTGTGGGGTGGGGCCTCCCCTCTCTGGGGCAGTGAGTGAGCTGTTATGTCCGAGGGTCTCTGGGTACTGGACGGCATTTGAGCTCTCACTGCACAGGACGCCAGCTACAGGGAGGAGGCCCGTAGGTTTCCTGTCCATGGCCTGTATCCCTGGGGCCCCTGGGTTCTTACGTGGGATGGTGGGATGGGAGGACGGTCACTCTGTTAGTGCTGAAAAGGAGAGGTACTCGTTCCTACGCAGAGACCCCTTGCCTCTGTGTGACTTCTCTGGGGGTGTTGGGGGGGGCGTGGATCCCACCTGACATGCCCTCAGGATGAGGCCATGTCCTGAGTTGAGTCTAGCAGTTCCTGCAGGAGGTGACAGTCGTGAGTGCGTCCCAGAGTGACTCAGGTAGCCCCGTGGGGATCCCCGAGACTGATCGTGTGTCTCTCATTCTCTCGGCAGAATGGGCGCGCACAGCCTTGGGACCGAGACTCAGAATTCACCCCTCTTGCCTCTCTGCAGAGTCCAGGCTACCAGAGCACCTGTCCCTCGGCCGCCTGGAGCAGCTGCAGGCCTCATCAGGTGACGCTCGCGGTCTGGAAGGGGAAGGTGTCCACGGAGCCCCCACCCGCCCCCGGCTGTTCCCATCACTGCTGCAGTTCCAGCCCAAGGCACGGCTGCCCTGGGTCCCTCGTGGGAGTGCTTGTGTGATGGGTGACCCCAAGCCTGTGGAGACTGTGCTTGTGCCTCTTCCTGGCCCCCAGCAGGCAAGGAGGGGCCAAAGGCCTTGCCTCGAGCGTGGCCGTTGGCCATCTGGACTAGTGCTGCGGTTGTTCAGCCACAGTGGTGGCCTCTGGGCATTCAGCTCAACTCAGAAGGGACATTCTGCTGGCCCACCCTGCACGCCGTCAAGAAGAGGCCGTCCCCTCTAGGCCTGTGTCTTCACCCGCCTGCCGCCATCAGCCTTTGCTGTCACTGGGAGAGAAGAGCCCTCCAGAGACCCGTGGTGGCCCATGTGTGGACGCTGCCTGCTGCTGTGTCCTGCTTGCCTGGCTGCTGCCCGTGGCCTCTGTAGGGCGAGGTGAAGCTGTGGCGGGGCGTCCTTTACTCAAGAACCCTCAATCCTCATGCTGTGGGAAGGGCCAGGCCACTCGGATACTGTCATCCCCACCAACGCAAGGCTGTGCCCTGCTCATCTGGGGGCGTTTCCCCGCAGTTAAGGCTGAGCCTGCCTGCCCTGTGTGTCAGGCTGGCTGAGTTGCAGTCTCTTCCCATCACCGGCAGCCTCCTGGAGAAAGCAGTGCCACGTGGGAGGACACGGCCCCGCCAGCAGCTCCCGGCCCTGCAGCAGAAGCGCCAGGATGTCCGTCGGCCACTCACCCGAGCACGGAGCCGTCAGCCCACCCCACCACTTTTATGGGAGAATGTTGATTTCGTGGCTGCGAGGGACAGGGGGACAGATACTTGGCTGTGATGGGCAGACATCCTCTGTCCCCATGGAGGGGTGACCACCAAGGTGGTGTTCATGCCCCAGAACCTGTCTCGGGCTGATGGGGGCGGCCCACAGGAAGGTGGTCAATCCCAACCGGCAGCACTGCGCCGCCACCCGCCTCCCACGCGGCAGCTCCGCCCGCCAGGCTCTGCCTCCCGACGTCCCTTTGTCCCCGCGTCCCCATGTCCCCACGCAGGGCCCTCCTTCCTCTTAGGATTCTGTCCCGCGCTGCTCCGGGTGGGTCAGCAACCCGACGGCTGCTGTGATAGGAAGCGCCTGCTGCCCTCTGTACTGGCACTTCTATTTCTAGATATCTTTGCATAGCCTTAATGGTCCTTACAGAAGACATTTCAGACGCCGAAACTGCTGCCTTTCGGGGAAGCCCCACGGGATGTGCAGAAGCCGCCCTCACGCCCACCCGCAGCCACCGCACCGGGAACGGGGCTGCGGCAGGGGACGCCCAGGGCGGGTCCGGGGTGCTTGACAGCAGGTGTTTTTGGAAGCTCAAATTTCACCATGTGATTGTATAATCTTTTACCTAGAAAATATTTATTTGAACTAGAGGATAAATCAGCGGTAAGAACACTGAACACAGTGGCTGGGATGAACTAAGGTAACAAACACCACACCAAAGATTAGGGCAGTGAGCAGCTGGCCTGGGCAGGCAGAAGGCGCAGGACTCCACACTGTCCTGAGGGCCGCCCGGCTTGGCAGCCCTGCCCGCGCCACCCCCACAAACAATGGTGTGTGCATTTTTACAGCCCTTTTTAAGAACCCAATATGGGTATAAATGTAATACCTGTAGGGGGACAGGTTCTCTGTATGTTCAGTTAACAAATTATTTGTAATTATTTTTTTAGAAATCTTAAAATTGCCTTTGCACTGAAGTATTTTCATAGCTGTTTGTATCTTTTATTCATTTATTTAACATATGGTCTAATTTTAAAACTATGTTTTTAAAGCTTTCCTTTTTAAGTTTATGAAATTTTGGCCACTTTACATTTAGATTCTGGGGAGAGTATTGACTGAATGTTCCAATCTCTGATGAATGTGAATTTCCAGGTTTGATTTTATTTTCTACACACCTCTTCCTTTCTTGGTATTTCTGGTGGCGGTGATTAGTTGAACAGCATATTTAAGGTACGATAATTTGCTACGCTTTTTCTTTACAATTTATTGCAGTTTCATCTGCTTTCTGTGTTTTGTTAATTTCCATCCTTCAGCCTTAAAAATAGAAGATTCTCACATGAAGTAGTAAGCTGGGGCCCAGTTCTGCTTGTGTCAAGATAGTCACCACGTACCTCTGACAACAAGTCTTTGTGTGACAGTCACTAAACTTTTACACACTCCCAAACGTCTTTTTAAAAATTACTTGGGAAATTATTAAATGAATGTGCTTCATAATTTGAAATAGACAAGCGGCACGTGACAGTAAAAGGATGAGAAGACCCTGAGTGACTGACGTGGCAGCTGTGACTCCATGCGGTTTTCCACCTCACAGTAGTTAGTATTTACTTGCCTTAAACTAACTTTGAAGCAAGTAATGTCAACTTTAAGCACTTTGTTTTTAAAAATCTTGCTGCTGCACATGTTAAATTACCAACTTGTAACTCAGCATGTTGGTCAGATACACGGTTGCTGCTCCACACCGTCCCTGCCACAGACTGTCTGTCTCACACACGCACAGGCGGGCCCACTGCACGTGAGTTCCCTTCGCTTTGGCTCCACTTTGCTCACAGCCATGTACACATGCAGGCCTGCACACAGGAACACATGCATACATATGCACATGGACACACAGGCGTGCAAGCTCCTACAGGCATGCAGGCACACAAACATATACACAAGTGTGTGTGAGCTCCTACACGTATACACACATGTATGGACACCACAAAAGCATGTGTGACCTACACACATAGGCAATCCATGCATAGGTGTATGCATACCACAGGCACATGAAAGCTCCTACACACACCACAAACAAGCTAAGTTCCTACACATGGATGCGTGAGTACACACATGCATGTACATTAAGCGCACATGTACAAGCTCCTACAGGCTGCTCTCACATGCCTATGCACACCAGAAATACATATGAGCTTTTATACCTGTACATATGTATACACACACATACATTCACTACAAACATGTAGGCAAGCTCCCACACACAAGCGTGTATACACACCACAGACATGATTTCCAAGACATAAGCACACACGTGCGTGCACACATGAGCTCCTACACATGTACATGCACACACCCCCAGATATGCAGGCCCCTGCACTCATTAATACATACATGTGTACACACATGTATACGTACATGAACGTGCACACGCATGCATACACACATGCCACAAATACATGCACCCCCGCCTGGTGTCCCACACTGCATTCTTCCTCCTTCCTGAGGGCCCTGTGAGGAGTCTCTGGCCAGGCGTGGGAAGATGGGGCTCCCTGGACCCTACCCCATGCCTCCGTGCGGTGAAGAGTCCCCCTCCTGGTAGAGTGTCTGGGCTTTGCAGAGCAGGCCCCGGGGGTGAAGCCGCAGCTTCACTTACACAGCTGCTCTGTGAGCAACGCTTGGTGCCCTGGACAAGGCCCTTTCCCCTTCAGGGAGGTCCAGCCCCACAACATGAAACGTCCCCTCAGCTGAGCCCTAAACCAGGCGGCCACAGCAGGACTGGCTGCACCAATGCCACGCCTCATCCCTGACACGTCAGGGAGCGCGGCCAGCCTTCTGCCACAAGCCAGCTGGGCAGGGCCACAGCCTCTTCAAGCCCCAATCAACCCAGCCTGTGTCTGAGCAGACGCGGTGAACAAGCAGGTCACACGTGGCCGGCCTCTCCCACAGGGTGACCATTCGGCTTGCCGAGCGTTTTAAACACATGTTTAGACGTGCTGTTGTGACTCCACTGAGTTGAGCCTCGGCCCAGGGTCCAGTGCCATAGCAGGAAACCTCCAGCCTCCTTCTTCAGACCACTGTTCATGTGTTTTGCACTGACTCGTGTTGAATAATGCAACCACTTTTATTTAATCTTACTGTTATTTATTTGACAACTCAGTGTCTAACAGCTTGATATGCTGATCCTTGCATCCTACATTTCTTTAGGAAGTTACCCATTTGTAACTTTAAAAATAGGAAAAGTATCAGTTGGCAAATGCGGTTTTTTTTTTTTTTAGCTAAAGGTGGGTGAACTTGGATGAAAATGGTTCTCATGTTGTGTCTATAAGCAGCTTTGATGGGGATGTGTTAGAAGTGTCATGAAAGTATGATTCTACTTTTGCAGAAAAAAAAAACTAAAGATCAATTTATATAGCTTTATTTTTTACCTTATCAAAGTATACAGAATTTTAATATGCATATATTGTGTCTGACTTATAATGTCTGCGTTACCATTTAAAATGTCTATTCATTATGTAATGTAATAAAAGAAGGTCTTCAAAAATGTATTTAACATGAATGGTATCCATAGCTGTCATCATCATAAATACTGGAGTTTATTTTTAAATTATTGAACATAGTAGGTGCATTTAACATAAATCAGCCTCCACACAGTAACATTTAACTGTTAATTCATTAATCTGCTTTGAAAAACTAAATTGTGAATTAAACCAATTATAACATTTCTGTAAAGTTTATTTTGTATGCTCCCATTTTTAACTTTTATTTCTGTAGATAAACTGACTTGATAATATTATATTGGACTTTTCTCTAGATTATCTAAGCAGGAGACCTGAATCTGCTTGCAATAAAGAATAAAAATCTGCTTCAGTTTCTTCATAGATGAAATCACACGAGTGGCGTGCATATTTTCTGCTAGTAGAAACAGTATAGTAAGAACACGTTCTCAGCATGCTTCTGTGTGGTGGGGAGGTGAAGAGCGCAGTGTGAGTGCTGTGGGCCCTCCCTGGCTGTTCCCTCGGCCGCCACCCCCGCAGAAACACCAGGTGTCCTGGGTGCTGACCGCCCTGGATGCCAGGGCCTGCACAGAAAGGGAAACTCAGGACTGGGTTTCCCAACCTTCTGGTTCGTCCCCACTATAAGCTCCTCCCTGACTGCTCTCTGCCAAGCCCCTGCCTGCCACCTCGTTCTTGGGGTCTAGGCACCCCCTTTCCATCCCAGTTCTCCCTTCCTCTTGACCAAACCCCAGGCCCTTCAGCCGCACCCAGCTTTGCCCCCTCTGAAGTGGACAGCAATTCCCTGCCCCCCACCCCTCCCAACACTGGCAGAATTCTGGGTGCTGCCATGGAGCCCCCATAATGCCCTTTGGCCTCTGAGGCCATGGCCTGGTCCCAACCCTGCCCTGCCCTCGTCCCTGCCCGTGTCATACTCTGCAGTCTTGTGCCTTGTCTGGAAACACCAACTTCAAAACGCCACCAGCTTCCAGTTCCTGAGATCCCGGCTCCACTGGGGCGCCCGGAGAGTGGCCTTCACGTGAATCCTGGACTGTCCCCGCTGGCCGGCGCCTGCCTAAGTCCCGCCTGGCCACACCTCCTCTCCCTGCCCACGGAGTCTCAGCTCAGGGCCACTTGGGAAACACCTCCGGGAGGGGTCAGCGGGAATTCTAACCATGGGGGTTTTCCTGGCTCCTGAACACCACAAAGTCAGGGGCCGCTTTTCACCGCAGCACACAGGCAGGGCTCAGGAAGCGCCTGCAGGTGGATGATCAGCAGCCTCCTGGCTTTTCTCCGAAACGCTTTCTTCTCGCTCTTGGATTCTCAGCATCTTAATGTGGGCTTACCTTCACCTTTCCAGCTCCTCGCCCTGAAGCCATCTTCCCCACAGCTGTCTCCCTCTTGTAGCAGGAAAATAAATACTGCTGTGATTTTGCGGGGCGTGGGGACAACAGGGGAGGGGCAGAGCAGGCTGGTCCCAGGGGTGGCACTGGGGCCGGAAGGCCTAGCCACCTCCCCTTGTTCTCCAGACAGAAGACACCAATCCAGAAAGCGCGATGCCCAGTGACCCTGCCCACTGCCTGGGGAGGAGGAGGCCTGGCCCTCCCTGCGTGCCAGAGCCTCCTGGGGAAGCCGGAGGGGGATGCAAGCTTGCCCTCCTCGCTGGCCCATCTGTCCTGTGCCAAAGGTCTTATTAACTGCGATGCTAAGTCACTGGGGACCTCTGTGGGTGTTTAGCAAATGTCATCCACCACACAGGCCACCTGAGACACCACAGCTTTGGTGCTGCATGTGGACCTGAATGGGAGCGTCTGTGTGCCTGGAGCAGTGAGAATGGAGGGCAGCGTGGGCCCTTGCGGGATCTGAGCTTAGGTGTGTCCGGGTGGGCTCCTCCCGAGGCTGCTGGAGCCCCCGAGACGGAGCCGGACGGTGCCTGCGCAGTGAGGAGCCAAGACCTCGGCGCCTTCGTTCTGGAGGAGGGCGTGAGGGAGGGGCGGCACCGCTGTCTTGTCTAGGCAGGGCTTGTGCAGATTTGGGGGCTGGAGGAGGCCGGGGCAGCCCTGTCCTGCCCCTCCGCCACCCACAACTCCAGAGGGACCAGGCCCGAGTCTGCCTGCGGAGTGTCCAACACAGAAAGGCAGATTCTGAGACAAACCAGGGCAGCCACAGGTTTACAAGGGGCCCTGTGGTCTTTTCTCTGTGAGTGGGAGGACACGGTCGCCCCTTCCTTGGCTGTGTAAGGCAAGCACAAAGGTGTTTCCCACCTAAGACATGGTCACTCCTTTTCTTTCCCATGCAGACGTCTTCGTGAGAGTGATGCTTTCACACAAAGCGTTCCATCTCCAGTGGTAAAGTTGCAAACACCAAGTCGAGAAACTGGAACAATCTGGAAGCAGATGAACCTTCCTAAACTGCTTATGGGACACAGTGACCACAAGGCGATACCCTGGAAGGATTCCAGCCTTTGGGGTCACAGGCACAGGGGCCACAGCTTCCCAGGTGCCTGCTACTGGGCTTGTTGTAGGTGCCACACAGCTCTCATGGAATCCACAGCGGCAGCTGTACGCCCTGCTCCGTGTGCAGAGTCCAGACACGTGCAGAGTCCACAGGTGTGCTATAGCACAGTGTCCATCCGGCCTTCCCGCAGCCTCGCCTCCTGCGGGATCCCCTCACTGGTAGGTAGTGACACCCCTGCAGGAGTTCTCCCTGAGGCCTCTGCTCCTGCTGCCCTCGTGGGGAAACCCGTTTGTGATGGTAATCTCCTGGTGCCCCACAGGGATTCCATGGCTGTGGGCGATCTCCTGGGGCCCACTGGGCTTCCGTGGCTGTGGGCGATCTCCTGGTGCCCCACTGGGATTCCGTGGCTGTGGGCGATCTCCTGGTGCCCCACTGGGATTCCGTGGCTGTGGGCGATCTCCTGGTGTCCCACTGGTATTCCGTGGCTGTGGGCAATCTCCTGGTGCCCCACTGGGATTCTGTGGCTCTGGGTGATCTCCTGGTGCCCCACTGGGCTTCTGTGGTTATAGGTAATCTGATGGCCTGATGAGCTTCTGTGGCTGTGGGTAATCTGGTGCCCCACTGGGCTTCTGTGGCTGTGAAAGCTGGTTCAGCACAAAGGGCTTGCCCAGCCGTAACACGCCGGGTGCCAAGGGCAGCCTGTGATGCGTTGGGCCTTTATCTCAGCTGAATTAATTTCCTCTTCAATCGCCTCCACTTGAGAATTCACCCTTGCCTTTTCTGAAGGCACACAGATCTTGGGATTTTGTCCTCTGCATTTTTCCTGCATTGGTTTACTATGTGCCAAGGTGGAAAGCTTTCATGAGGAGAAGATGTTCTGGCTTCTTGTCTGTCTGTCTGTCCCCGAGGGCTGTGGGCCAGCTCCATGCCCATTCGTGGTGTGCAGGCAGAAGCATCTTTCAGGATATCAGGTGGAAATCCTTGCTTCCTGGCAAAGTACATTCCAGCGTGGTACCTGCTGCCCATGGGCCTGTGGGTTTGAGCCTGCACCCTGCACGAATGTGTGAAGCTGGGTCCTGGCTGGCTGGGGTCACTGCCTGTGCCCTCCTTTTCTGCACCTGCGGTGCCATCAGCTTGCACCTCCTACAGGACGTCCTCAGGGCGGGGTCCCATAAGCAGCCTCTTTTTGGACTTTTACTGCTCAGTTAAATGATATTTAACTCAGCGGCCTGGCAGTCTGACAGAATGTGTGATGTTATCAGAGGGTCTTTGATGCCAGCATGAGAAATGGGGCGCTGGTCTCCAAAGAAACCAACCAAGCAACCAAACAAACCACGTAAGAAACATCCTGTGGGCCCACTGAGGCCTTTTTAACTGTGGCATCTTTGAGAAGGAAAGCCTGCTGCAGTCCAACTCAGCACTCCCAAATGCATTGCTAGTGACAAGCCCTTCCTGTCCCTGCGACTGATTATGTGAAGAAACGTTACTGGGTTGAGGGAGTTCCCTTGGCTTTAATTTCCTGTCCTTCTCAAATCATCCCTCCTTCCCAGAGCCCGGCCTCCCCTTTCCCGCCCCTGCTGGCAGGTTCTGCCCTTCCTGGACCCCTCTCCTGCCCCTGCACAGGTCTCTGCCAGGTTTCTCCACGCTGGGAGGGCGGATTCCCCAGTGGAGCCACTCCCTGCGGGTCGAGTGGGGACCGAGGTCCCAGCACAGTCACTGCCGCTGCTGCTCCAGGCAGCAGAGGTCCAGTCCCTGAACATGTGGGCTCCCCTCGGGAGAAACTCTGCAGCCAGGCACGGTCCCCGAACCTCCTCCCGGACTCCGCCTGTCTCTACAGCACACACCTGTCACCTGTCAGTGTTCTCACCTCAGTGGGCACAGAGTGGTGGGCTGCACTTTCTGCAGCCTGCCTTGTTAATGGTTATCTCCCTCCTGCTAGAGCTTTGTTTCCATTCCTTTCAAACAGGCTTCCTGTTTTTACCCACTAAATGGAGCCATTTTAAACCCTCAACTGAAAGTGCAAGAGTCTGTATCTGGGTCCGCATTTTTCATGCTTTCTCCTTTTTATTCCACTTCACATTTGTTTGGTTGTTTTTGTTCTCAATAAACTGTTTCCACTGAACCTCGGAAGACACAATAATTAGATGGTGGGGTCTTTAATAGTTTTTTGCAAACAACTTCTGCTGCACCGTTAGGTACCAAAGTGAGGCCTTCCTGGCAGAGGCACAGTGTCCTGTGCTGTGACCCACAGGCTCCTTACTCACTCCAATACTGGGGAGGGAGGTGGGTTCTTGTCCCTTTTTACCCTAAAAGAGACATGGGAAGCCCTAGCCCTTCTGAAATATTTCAGGGCAGCCCTGATTTCCGCTGTTAACCTAGTTAACTGGTCATCTGCTCTGCGGTACTGCCGGGAGCTCTGTGTGCACTAACCCATGGACCCGAGGGTGCCCGGGAGCTAAGCACATTCTGGTTCGGCTCCACAGATGAGAACACAGGCCAGAGGGTTTGTTAGTGACTTATCTGATGTCACAGGCTGGTCAACTCGTCTGGGCCACACCCCAGTGGCCCCAGCCGTGTTCCACCTGCCCCAGCTTTCTCCTGGGAAGCTGCAGGGAAGAGTCCAGCTAGGGCGATCCCAGCTGGGTCCCTGCGGGGCTTCAGAGTGGACACAACTTCCCTGCCAGCCGGCTCAGATCCAGGGGGGCAGGTGAGACCCCACTTTACAGGTGAGCCCAAGGAAGTGGGGCCTGGGCCCCAGAAGACTTCCAACCAGTTCCCTGGTCCAGCTCTCCCCTCTGGGCGGAGCGAGGGTAACCCCAGGTAGCAGGAACTGCACCTCTTAGCCAAGACCCCGCTCCGCTGCGCGCCCCGGCGTCGCGCCCCCTCAACCCCCGGCAGAACCCCCTCACGTCTCGGGCACCAGGGGGAGGGGCGGGAGGAGGGGGAAAGGCGAAGAAAGCAAAGGGTGGGGAGAGGGGAGGGGTGCGGAGAGGGGGAGAGGGGGAGGCTCTTCCCACGGCCCCGCCTCGCCGCCCTTCCCCCGTCGCTCTCCTCCCCGGCCCCCGCCCCGCCCCGCCCCGCCCCCGCCCCCGCCTCCGGGCTCCTCTCCGCCCCTCCCCCTCCAGCCCTCCCCGCGCCCCTCCCCGCCCCGCCCCGCCCCTTCTCCCTCCCCGCCCAGTGTCCGCGCGGCGCGGGGAGGAGGCGTCAGGACGCGCGGACACCTGCGGGACGCGGGACGCGGGGCGCGGAGCTCGGCAGTCGCGGGAGGGCAGCGCCACGGGCGGCAGGTGCGTGCGGGGCGGGGAGGGGCGCGTGAGGCGGGGATGGGCGCGTGGGGTGGGGAGGGGCGCGGGGCCGAGAAGGAGGCTCGGTGGGCGCTACTAGAGGGGAGGAGGGTCGCGCGGGGCGGAGTCGGGCAGGACGCGTCGCGGTCGCTCCCGGAGAGGGGTCGTCCCCTCCGCGTCCCTCAGCCCGGCTGGGGACAGACGCTGGGACCAAGCTCGAGGTCAGGGCGGCCTGGGATCGGCCCCCGCGGCCCCTGCCCAGCGTCCTGCTCTGGGGAACTTAGAAGCTCCGGGTCTGGGGGCTCGGAATGGGAGTGGAGGAGCCTCTACGAGCATCCAGGCGCCCAGGCTCCCTCCGCATTGTCACGGGGCTCCTGTCACACCCGGCAGGTGTCACCCCCGGGACGGGACGGGCTTCTGCCGATGTTCCCGTGGGCACCTCCTAGGGCCACTCCGGGAGCTCTGCCCACCCCTTCCTGCCAGGGCGCTGGGGCCAGTGTCCGGGATGGCTTCTAGGGACAGGGTTGGAGGGGAGGGATCCTGGAGTCGGTGGCACCTGCACCTTTCATCTGCCTGTCCCTAGGCGGAGGGCAGGAAGGCCGTGCTCCTCCCAGGAGCTCCTCTCCACCTGCCGTGGTTGCTGTGGGCCCTCTGTGGCTCTTCCCTAGCTGCGGGACCCTGGCCTGGCTTCAGACCCTTATATAGGATCCTGCGAGAGGGCTGCGCTAGAGGGGGCTCCAGAGCCCAGGCAGGCTCATCCCTGGAAACTCCTGCCCAGGGACACAGCCGGGTGGCCCTGACAGATCCGGGACCCTGAAGGGGTTAAGGTAGCTCAGGGCTGTCCAGGCAGGATGTGCCTCGAGGCATGGCCATGGGAGGCCCCAGGATGTGTGGCCACGGGGATGGCAGGGCTGGCCACACAAATACAAATGCAGTCCCCAGAGCTGCCAGCGGGGAGTGTCCATGCGATCCGTCCCTGGCAGGCAGGAGACCCCCATGGCCAGGTGGGTACTGGGTGCTGGGGCTGAGGAGGAGCCTCTAGCCCTGGGGCGGGGCTCCTGACATGCAAACTGTGTGGGGCAAGGGGTTGCAGGCTGGTCATGAGAACTGAGTACACACCCAGGCTTTGCCTGAGTTCTGCAGCCTCTGTGGGTAGCTGGGGGGACAGGACCTCCGGAGCCTGCAGAGCCCTCAGTCCTGGGGGGCTGGTGAGGACTCTGGGGTGAGCTGGCAGCGAGGCAGGCAGGAGAAGGGGGTTTTAAGGATCCCTCAGGACCCTCCTTCAGCTCCTCCCCATCCTGTGGGGCCGGCCCTGCCCTCCCAGGTCCGGGCTCACAGGGCTGTGAAGGGACCCAGGTGTACCCCAGGCTGGGTTTCCCCAAGAACCTCCCACAGTCTGTGAAATGAGGGAGGCACCTCCCCTGGGAGCCACAGAGTTGCTGTGAAACCCAAGATCATGGGAAACTGCTGGAATGCGTGAAAGGTCTGCAACATTAGAAGGTGGGCTGAGGAAGCTACAGGCTGTGGCAGGGACCCCATGGCGCTGCCCTCCCCCCTTGTCTGTGCTGACTTCAGGGCCTGCAGGCATAGCCAGGTACAGAGGGGAAGGGGCACAGTCATCAGACTCACCAAGGCCATAGGATCTGCTGCAAGACAGAAGGGCCGTGCACAGCTTCACAGCTGTCCTTCTCTGGAGTTCAGGTCTCTCCACTGCGCCCCGAGGCCCCCGCTGAGGTCTCCCTTTAGGTGGTCCCTGACTGGCCGGTCCCCGAGGCCCCCCACCGAGGTCTCCCTTTAGCTAGTCCCTGACTGGCTGGTCCCCAAGGCCCCGCTGAGGTCTCCCTTTAGCTGGTCCCTGACTGGCTGGTCCCCGAGGCCCCCTCTGAGGTCTCCCTTTAGCTGGTCCCTAACTGGTCCCAGTGTGCTCTGCCTTGGAGGTGCACCCTTGCTCACACTGAGGACCCCAGGGAAGACTTTGACTGGAATCTGAATATTTGTCTTGGAAAGGCAGCCTCTTGGTGGCTGAAGGTCCCTTCAGAGGAGAGGCCCCTGCCTTTCTGGCTGTGTACTTTGCATTTGTAATGTGGTGGGAGAAGGCCTGGGATTGATGGTGGACACGGAGGATCTGAGTGGTGCAGACTGGCTGAGAACGCCACCGGTTGGCAGCCTTGGTCACCAGTGGAGCTGATGTGGGATCCTTTTGGGAGGCTCCTGAAGCAGCCTCGGTCGGCACTGTGGCTGTAAAGACAGCTGCCACGTTCTGTGTGCAGCCAGCTTTCTGTTTATCCCACCCCACCGCACTGTGCGCTGGCTCCCAGGGGCACCATGAGACTCTCATGTGGCAGGGGCACAGCTCTGGGCTGGATCTTGGTGATGGCAGCCCCTCCCCTAGCATCACAATGCAGGTTCCTGGACCCCACCACAGCCCTTCCCACCTCACAGAGGGGACAGGGGCCTGTGTCGTCTGCATGTACCCAGTGGTGTTTCTAGACTTGAGTCACCAATGGATTCCTGCGGAGGGTCCTTCAGGGGACAGGAGGGCACGGGTCAGGGGCCACACAGGCTGAGAGACCCCCCCCTGAGCGGAGGCTGGGCCAGTGGAGGCCAGGCCCCAGCTCGGAGCGCGGGCGGCAGTCTTTAGTGCATAGACAGCTGGAAGGCGGCAGTGGCGCTTTGGGAATTTCAAGTCCTCCGCAGATGCCTTGGTGGCCTCTGACTCACATGGCCTGTTCATGGCCACCCCCCTTTGGGAAAGCTCCATCATGAAGGTCGCTCCTGGCTTCCTAAAGTGAATCTCTCTGAGCTTCTAGCCCATGGTAGGATACGGAGCACTGTTTGGCCACCAAGAAGCTCTTGGACATCTGTGAGGGCCACCATCGTGAGCACGTGGTCAGGAGCCCAGCCTGAGCCAGATTCAGTGGAGCACTGGGGCTGCCCTGGCCGGCTCTGCAGCATTCACAGGAAGCACCACTCCTCCTCCCCAGCCACACCCGGGGTCTCCTTGGAGACCTGAAGGATCGTCCCCGTGGGGTTCCACGGCAGGGACAGTGATGGCTCAGCGGCCACTGGAACCAGAGCTGGGAAGCTGTGGGATGCCCCAGATGGAAGTCAGGAGGTAACTCACTATTGGGGCCATGCAGCCCCACCTGTTGAGAAAGTGAAGAGCGTTACTGAAATTTCCACCATGGTGAAGGAAATCAAAGTTAATCTGTTAAGTGATGATGTGGAGATGGAGCGGGTTACCATGTTTTCTTCGCAGTCTCCATCTTCACTTTTCTGTTTTGTCGTTCATTAGAGAAATGCAGAAAGAAGGCAGGACTGACTCCTGTGGGGACAGCCCCACTTCTGGGTCCAGGTGGGTGGACTCCAGTGGGGCAGACACAGGGCAGGTGGCGCTGCTGGCTGGCAGTGGGGACTGGGGTGAGGGCTGAAGTCAGGGGTGTCAGCCGGCACCCGCGCTGTGCTGAGGCCCAGATGGCCTCTCACCCTGCAGCAGCAGAGACAGTCCTGGAGGTGCCCTGTGGCCTGCCCAGCGCCAGCCCCAGCCTGGGACCACGGCTCTGCGGCCTTCACTCTGTAGGGGAGCCCTCCCAGCTCCACCTGTCCTAGGGCCGCCGCCCCCACCTCTACTCCACATTATTAATACTGGCGATGTGCGGTTGTCGACACAGTGTCGTGAGTGGAAGCCGTGTGGCAGCGGCGGGGACCTTCCATCTTTAGTGCCCAGTGCCCGGGATGGGGGATGGGTCGTGCTCTGTGACCACGAGCTCACTGCTTCCCCTGTGCATGTGGCTGACGTCCGCCACGAGGACCCAGCAAACGGGTCCCGAATCCGCATTGACTTGGATCTTCCATGGGGCTGGGCCGAGCTCTAGCTGCCCGTGACTGTCCGCATCTGTCGATGGATTTAATTCTGTGTGTGCGCACAAGGCGCCTTGCTCAGCCCGGGATGACAAAGTCCAGGGGACCTGGGCTCTGGTCCAGCCTTGGGCCTTCGCTGCTGGCGGCTTCTCGGGGCTTTGCTCAGGGAAAAGCAGAAACTCCCAGGGCAGCGGTGCCTGTTCGTGCCCTGTGGTCAGGCCAGTCTTGGGGTTTTGAGAACAGATGTGAGCGGCGCCGCGTGGGCCTGATGTCTGGCTTCGTCGTCTGTCCTCTCAGGGCAGGGAAGTCTGTTTCCTTACCTCCCAGGAAAACCCACTGCTGGAGAAACAGCAGTTTCCAGACTCTCTCTGCCTATGTAGTTTGGGGTTAACACCAGCATCCTTTGCCACGTGAGAGCTGTCATCTGAGGCAGCTGGAGGAGTGGGATCCCAGAGGAAGGAGGACCCTCCACGCAGAGGCCACACCTGCCCCAAGAGCCCTGGCCCCAGGTGCCGGCCCGGCCTGCTGCGGAAGAGGACTGCCTGGACCTGCCCTGAGGAGGGAGGGATGGCTGTATCCTTCCTCCACCACGGCAGTGTGAAGGGCTGAGTGTTCTGCCTGCAGCCTTCGCTGGGTGCAAGCAAAGATCCCTCACCTGTCTTTCCCACCGTTCCTTGCGGTGGAGTGGACGCGAACACTGCAGAGTCTTGTCTCATAGCAGAGACAAACAGCACAGCAGCCTCTTGGGCTGGTTGGAGGGTGGGGAGGGCGTGCGCCTCACACACCTGAAATGCCAATACTCTCCTCATTGCAGAGAGAAACAGCAGGAAAAGTCTCTTGGACTGGTTTCAGGACAGGGAGGACGTGGACCTCGTGCGCCTGGTGTCCGCAGAGCCTAGCTTGGGGACGCGATTGCAGCCAGGGGGATAAACAGGATGTGCACACCTGGCCTTTCTTTTTCCCTTTTGGAGGTTTAAGTTCACGATCAGCCTGCGCATGTTTGAACTTCTCTGAGCAGAATTTGGAAGAAAAAAGGATAAAATAGCATTTCCCAGGGACATTTTTATTCCACTTTTTAATCATCAAATTGAGATGTGAGCAATCTGAAAATAAGTCTTCAGACCTGCGCCTGCTGTCCCATGTCTGTGCCCCTCCCAGACCTTTCTGCAGAGAGGAAGCAGGTGCCAGGACGAGGTGGCAAGCACAGCCAGGTCCCAGTGCCGGCCAGTGAGGGAGAGTGTGAG
This sequence comes from Cheracebus regulus, assembly GCA_963574635.1. Lineage (NCBI taxonomy): Eukaryota > Metazoa > Chordata > Mammalia > Primates > Pitheciidae > Cheracebus > Cheracebus regulus. The sequence goes on from CAUYQU010008821.1 coordinate 95,320, forward strand.
GTGCACAGGCAGCCTTGTGCTGGGCTCTGTGAGTCAGTCAGAAAACACGCCGCACGTGAGCAAAAGACGCGCACGAGAAGCCAGATGGGAGCTGGGGACATGTAATGGGTTCTGAACAGCAGCAGCAAAGGGATGAGTTGAGCACCAGGGTTGTGTTTGTGGGGTACTGGTTGGAGGCCCGTGCCCTGATGAGCACCGAGGGGTGAGTGTATTTGTGGGTGGGAGCCGAGGCTCTCGGAGCTTGTGTGTTGGGGGAAGAGGCTGGGTGGAGAAGCGCAGCCTCTCCTGTGAGGGGCGTGGGTGTGGCCCCGGTGTCCCCTGAGTGTTTCGTATCACCCTGTCCTGGGCAGGCTCCTTCGTCCTTAAAGGGCCCACGTGGTGGGACAGTGGTGCTCGTGGCGGGCCTGCTCTCCAGGGCCGGGCATTGCTGTTTGCAGGCCTCCCTGGGGACTGACAGCAGCAGCCTGTGGAGTGCTCTGGGCACCTGCAGGTCTGACCTCAGGGATGGGGATGGGGTTGGCGTTTAGCTAAAGACAGTGATGAGGGGCGATGCCCAGCAGGGGCTTCCGAGCAGCCAGAGCAGGGATTTCAGGTGGAGGGAGGCGGCCCCTTCCCAGGAGGATGCAAGGGCAGGGGGGGTTCCCAGGGGCAGCACCGAGGCCCAGGCAGCAGCAGAACGGGCCGCAGCATGCAGCGTGAAGAGCGGCTCGGACAGCGACATCCCTGCTGGAGCCACCGATACCTTTTTTTAAAAATTAATTAATGAATTATTTTTGAGACAGAGTTTCACTCTTGTTGCCCAGGCTGGAGTGCAGGGGCGCGATCTGGGCTCACTGCAGCCTCCGCCTCTCAGGTTCAAGCGATTCTCATGCCTCAGCCTCCTGAGTAGCTGGGATGACAGGCGCGTGCTACCACGCCCTGCTAATTTTTGTATTTTTTAGTAGAGATGGAGTTTCACCATGTTGACCAGGCTGGTCTTGAACTCCTGACCTTAGGTGATCCGCCCACCCTGGCCTCCCAAAGTGCTTGGATTACAGGCGAGAGCCACAATACGGTGTATTTAAGTAAATTTTTGCCGTCTTTATTCCTAGGGAAGGGGTCCTGCCTGTATGATGCTGATGGTGGGAAATAGTAGTGAGCCATAAATGTATTTACGGCAGCACGGAAAGGCACCGTGTCACTGCCTGCGAGGGGAAGCGCTGCCAGAGGCTTCGGTTTGAAATGCAGCTACTAGTTTTCTCTTCACATTTCACATTCTTCCCAAAAACTTCGTGTAGGTTTCTTTGCCAAATTTTCAGTGAGGAATTATGCTCTAAAGTTTCTGGAGCCCGGAGGACATTCTCTGCTTAGGAGATTTAGACATGTTTTAGGTAATCTGAGTAAGCACTGAGCACTGACTTTGAAAGGTTACCAGTTCCGTGAATTAGAGGCTGAAACCTGGAGAACTAGGGACTTCTGTGTCCTTGAAACAGGAGTGCACATGTCAAGGGGAAAACCTCGTTTGTTTGTTTGTTTTTCTTTTCTTCAACAGCAGAAGTCAACAGTGTCTTGCTCATGCTCCTCTTTATGTCAGCATTACAGTTACGGAAGAAGGTTTCTTGTTTAGGTGAACACCAGTGAGGTAGACATTCACTGGAGAAGAATGAATTTAATTTCTAACATACTATCTCAGCTGCGGAATAAATACCACTGGAGGCTGTAACTAGTTCCCTCGGGTTTGTTCCAAGAATCAGTTCTTAAGCCTCTGCAGCGTGACCTCACTGTGGTTTTAAAATCTTTCCGCCCTGCAGCCTGATGTTTGACTGCTGGAGATTCGTCCTGTGCAACAGACCTGGAAGCAACAGTTATTCTTCCCCACAACGGCCCGATGAGGCCAAAAAGGAGGAAACGGATCACCAGATTGACGTGTCTGACGTCATCAGGCTTGTTCAAGACACACAGGAGGCGCCGGCCACGGCCGCAGGTAGGTGCTGCTGCTGCGGCCTCATTTCATCCTGCGGGTCTCACTGCTGATGGAGCCTGCGCCGTTTTGCTATTCTGGTCCTTTTAGAGATTGATCTGGTTTAGATCCTGGGGATGCATGACCCCCCAGGTGTCAGGCTGTGGGAGCGCTGAGAATGGGTTCACGTGGCTTTTAGCTGCCCAGATCCAGGTTGGGAAGACTTGTCTCAAGATGTGTGGTCTCTTATTTAACTTGGCATTGGTTGTCTAAGTGGGTATTTTAAAACAAGTTTGGCTCCAGTTAGAGATCATGAGAAATGTTTCTTTGGGTTCCAAATAAAGCACAGTATACCTGAAGGGAATGATTTGTAGGCTTTGCTTCATTCTTTAGAAACAAAAGAGCTACTGTTTGAATTTGCATGTGGTCATATTAACACGGCAAAGCTTCAGCTGGTCGTCAGACCAGTGCCCCCGCCCAGACATCTGGAACTGGCTGCACCCCGAGGTGAGAGCCGGGCAGACTTGGGGTGTGAGTCACCTCCCCGAGCTCAGCCTGACCTCCTGATCCAGGCCAGGCAATGCTTCCCTCTCCAGCCCCTCTTCCCTCTCCAGTTCCGCACGTATTTTCAAACCTGAGCACGGGGCTGAGTTCTCTTAGTTTTGCCTGCATTTAATGATGTGTTGCTATTGCTTCCCAAACTGATTCCAAAAGTCATGTTTTCACTAGACAAAGCCAGTGTGGGCACTTGCCACCGAGGGCAGGCATGGATTTGGTAGCCAAGTGCTGGCCTGGCACCGCAAAATCCATCCTGTGGCTGGATAGGACGTGTGGGCTTCCAGCGCCAATGGGGTGGCTGCTGAGCTGAGAAGGGATTTTGATAATTCTGCTGCCTGCTCTAAATCTGATGCTTTTCTGGACCTTGCCCTAAGCTGGCATTTGCACTGATTGGTGTGGAGGCTTGCTGGGTCAAGGCATCATTCTGAGGCTTTCGCGTTCTGAGCCCTCCCTGTCCCCATCCCACAGCTGCCGCCCTGAGGGCTGGTACTGGGGAGTCCATCTGTTCCATATCTACAGGTGAGACCTGCCCTGGAGCGTCTTCAGCTCAGCTCTGTGTGTCTGCTGCTGTAGAGACTCCACCGGGGACTGCCGGTGTCTGTGGCTCCCTGGTCCAGCGGTTCTGGGCCACAGCTTCTGTAGACTCGTGCACCTGGAAATGCAGGCTGCCCGGTTAGAGTTGGCTGACTGGGGGTTGTGTCTCAGTGAGGTCGCCCCAGCTGGGTCTGTGCTTAGTTTTGTGGGATTGAGAATCTGATTTCCATCCCTTCCCTTGTCAGTGACTGCTGTGAATGAGGCTGAAGTCTGAACCTCCCAGGACCTCTCCCGGGTTGAGAACCAGGTGCCCTCATTATTCCCTGGCACACCGCCTGCTTCTCTGCAGTGTACACACCTGAGAAACCCTGTCAACAAGGAGGCAGCTACTTCCTACAAGCGCAAAGCAGGAGGGCTGTCAGGACCGTGGCACACATGGCATGGCTGTCGCGCTGTGGGCTTCAGAGGGGGCGGGAGTGAGGGGCCACTCAGCGCGTGCAGCAGCTGGCTGCCTGGCCTCTGTGACTGGAAGGTCATCAAGGCTTCCCGCGCTCAGCATGGCTGCTCAGAATTTGGCCATCGTTGGCACTGGTGCCTTTCCTGAGCACCCGAGCCTCGCAGGGACCCGCTGTGAGGACTGAGGGAGCTGGCTGCGGTTAGGGCTAGGGTTAGTTTTAGGATTAGAGGTTAGGGTTAGGGTTAGAGGTTAGGGTTAGGGTTAGGGGTTAAGGTTACCGTTAGGGTTAGAGGTTAGGGTTAGGATTTGAGTTGAGGGTTAGAGGTTAGGGTTAGGATTAGGGGTTTAGGTTACTGTAAGGGTTAGGGTTAGGGTTAGGGTTAGGATTTGAGATTAGGGTTAAGGTTAGGTTTAGGGTTAGGGTTAAGGTTAGAAGTTAGGGTTAGGGTTTAGGATTAGGGGTAGGGGTAAGTGTTAGGGGCCTGGTTAGGGGTAGGGGTAGGTTTTGGGTTAGGGTAGCTTTCAGATTATGGTCAGGGAACCCTCACAACTGACCTAAGTGCTCTGATGTTTCTCAACATACCAAGCTCTCCTGGGCTCAGGACTGCGCCGGGGTCAATCACTGGCTGTGGAGCAGGTCCTGGCCCTATGCTCCGGCTTTTTCTCTTTCCCCATTGTCCCCAAAAGCTCGAGTGGTTGAGAAGCCTCTGAACCATCGTGGCTGGCAGTGGCAGCCGCCAGGCAGCCATGGTCAGGAGTCCGGATGTGTGGCTGGTCAGAGCACCCCACTCTGCATGCCCTGGCTCTTAGTAATGTCACATTTGACTTCTTCCTCTCCAAACTCACAAAACCTCTCTGATCCCTGAGTCCTTGAGGCCCAGGGCTGGCTTTACCGAGAAAGCTCTTTAGGCAGCTTCCCCGACCCTGTCTCCGGGGGATTGGAAGGTAATCTTCTTAGTGTCCTGAGCGGGAGCCCTTCTGGCCATCCTTGCCTTGTCTGTTCTGTGGAAACAGAAGGATGCCGTGTGGACTGTGGCCTGCAGGGAAGCACACCCGGTTCTTGGGCCCTGCCTGCCCCACGCCTGCTCTGTCTCCAGGTGACCTGGACGCCTTGGCAATGTCCTAGCCCAGCTGGCTGGAGAGCCTTGTTGGTGATCAAACATGTTTGTTTCAGAACAATTTTGAAATCAGTAATAGGTTTTTTTTATTGTCGTGAAATAGACACCCCATGAAATTTACCATTTTAACTACTTTTAAGTGTACGGTTTCCTGGTATTAAAGTCACCACCTTCCATCTTCAGAACTTACTCATCTTCTCTGAAACTCTGTCCCCATTAGACACTCACTCCCATTCCGCTGCCCCCAGCCCGACATCCACCATCCTACTTTCTTTCTCTGTGAAATTGACTACTCTAGGGACCTCATGTAATTGGAGATTGTTACCTCAGCATAACATTCTCGAGATTCATCTGTGTTGCAGCGTATGACACAATTTCCTTCCCTTTTACGGCTGAGTACTAGTCCATGGTGTGGGTGGCCACATGTGTTCATTCATTTATCAGTGGACGCCTGGGTCACAGCTGCCTCTGCTATCGTGAACAACGCTCCTGTGAACATGTGTGCAAATGCCTGTTCAGGCCCCTGCTTTCAGGCCTCAGGGCTGCCCCCTCAGAAGTGGAATTGCTGGATCATACGAGTATTTGTTTTGAAGCCATGGTAGAGGCTGATGCCCCCGTTCTATCTTTGTTTTCCTGCTGGGCGATGAACTGAGTCCCATCCAACTTCCACTCAACAGACACGTGTCTTCGAGAAGTCACAGGAGGCTGGGCCGTGCTGGGCAAACACTGAGGAGCTTATTTCCAGCTCATTCTGGGCGGTCTCTGGCTGCTCTGTTTGCTCTTGCTTTCCTTCACGCTTCCTCATTTCGGCATGCTGCCCTGACAGTGTGTTCCACCACGTGGTTCCAATAACTTTGCCATTCACTGTTTCACAGTCAGCTGTAGGGGGACCTCTAATCTGGGGACACTCTCCAGACAGGCCTCCTCAGGGCTCCTGCCTGGACCTGCAGCATTTTGTAAGCTGACTCACTCCACTGAAGTTTAGCTCTTGCAGCTCTGCCACAGGAGAGAATGGCCGAGTCCCGGTGACCGCGGCCTTTGCAGGGGCTGCAGTTGTGCGTTGGTGAATCTGGTGGGGGAGCATGATCGGGGAAGGTGTGGCCGCAGTCAGCTCCCTGTGGCTTCTGGAGCTCACCCTCTGCAGGATCTGTCTTGTTGAGAACTGCACGTGCCCACAGGAACATGCACACATGCTTCTGTACACACATGCTTCTGTACACACATACTCGTGTACACACACGCACACACAGTGCATTTATTACATCATACACACATGCACACATGCTTCTGTTCATACATGCTTCTGTACATGCTCATGTACACACGCACACACAGTGCATTTGTTACATACACAAATGCACACATGCTTCTGTTCGTACATGCTTCTGTACACACATGCTCATGTACACATGCACATACACATGCATTTACATACACACATGCACACGCTCATGTACACACACACACGGTGCATTTGTTACATACACACATGCACACATGCTCATGTACACACGCACACACAGTGCATTTGATACATACACACATGCACACGCTCGTACACACACACACACGGTGCATTTGTTACACACATGCACACATGCTCATGTACACACACGCACATGCGGTGCATTTGTTACATACACATGCACACATGCTCATGTACACATGCACACACAGTGCATTTGATACATACACACATGCACATGCTCATGTACACACACGCACATGTGGTGCATTTGTTACATACACACATGCACACATGCTCATATACACACATGCACACATGGTACATGGGGTGCGTGTGGAGCTTGCATGGCTCTCTTCTCCCAGGCAATGCTTTTCTATCAAAACCCCAGTGCCCGCTCCACCGTGAGCACGTGGCCTTGCCGTTCAGCGGTGCATGATGCGTCTGGCTCTGGTGGGTCAGGTGAGAGCAGAGGCTTGGGGGAACCTGTTTTCGGCCTCTGTGGAAGGACTTCTGTCATCTTAGAATTGAGGTTGAGAGAGGAAGAGGCTATGCGCACAACGTCCTTGTACAGCAGAGGTGAGCACCCCCCACGGCACAGGTGGGCACCTCCAGCTTTAGGGCGGCTTGCAGGGCCACCTGTTAGAAACTCCATCTATCCCGATTGGCCAGTGGTGTCTTTCAAGATGCCAGTGATTTTTTCCCAGCAAATCTTTGAGCATCGCACCGTTCAGATGCGGGGCAAAGCTCTGTGGATGAAAGAAGGAGGGGAAGACATCCATGACTTGGCTTCGGGCGAAAGGAGAGCAGCACAGAAACAGACACCTTCGCCACCTTGGGTGGAACCATGATGTGGCAGTTTTATGCCAGAAGTCTTGGTGTACAGACGATGTCATGGCTGGACCTAACACTTCAATGCTTTATGGTAGAGATTGCACTGGGTTCTGAGGAGGGACCTCATCTCCAGCTGGGGGCGGGCAGGAGGGCTGGGAAGGACCAAGACTTGCCCCAGCCTTGAGAAGCGAGGGGGCTGTGGCATTCAGAGAAGAGTCTCACTGAGGGGTTTGCAGAAGCACTTAGCTGGAGCTGAAAGTGTGCTTTGGGAAAGGCAAAAATGACCACAGGAAACGGATGCTTCGAAGGAAATCAGCTTTTTGGCCATCTGCTGTGTTTCTGGCAAGGTGGGGAGTCACGGCTTGGTGGAAGATGGCTGAGTCCTGGTGACTGCAGCCTTTGCAGGGGCTGTAGCTGTGCATTTGCGATTCTGACAGGGGAAGATGCGTTTTCTCAGGCTCCTTCTGTGGCTGGCTCTAGCTGTTGTATGCTGACGACAAGGACGGGCTGGTGTCTCTTGCAGCCCACGGAAGGTGTTCTTTAACAATTTGGTAGACTTTGGACTTGAAACTTCCTGGTTCTTTGTGCAGTTCTGAAAACTCATGATTTTCTTGGGAGATTCATTGCTTTTTCCCTGCATGCCATTTAGCGTTACAGAAAACAGCTCTGAGAAGAGGTGATCTCAGCAGCACGCCGCGTTGAAGAGCCGCGGGTGTTGGGAGAATGAACTCCCCACCACCCCACCCCACATCTTTTCTTTGTGGTCCTGTGAGTCCCGTGAGACAGCCTCTGAAGATGAACGTGTTGTGTGTGGAAAGCACACTTGCAGTGTGGCTGTCAGTGGTTAACTTCTCCTTTTCGACCTTCCTGATTCCTCAGAATCTTTGTTACTTGGACTTTGTGTGTTACGCAGGAAGCTGGCAGGAATTCCTAGTTTTTTTTAAGGGAATGTTTTCAGTGCATATGAACTCTCAGACATTTGGGGACGAGTTGTGTGACTGGTTAACGTTGGAAGCATGGCTGGTATCTGCCCATTCCCACTGCCAAGGGTGTGTGGGCAGCTCCTCAAGGCCAGGTGGCATGGGGGCACCTGTGCCTGGAGTGGACCACCACCCCAACTGCCACAGGGGCCCCCTGGTCTCCCCAGCACTCTCTGATTCTAGTGTGCCTAAATTGACTGTTCTGAAAGGAATTGGCTGGAGTATTTTTCATCTTTAATTAAAGTGAATGTGACCTATTACCTGAAACAGAAGAGCTACTCCGAGCTGCTGGAGAGACTCCTCGGGTGAGCAGGAGGTGTCTGGAGACAGCAGGCAGTTCCTCCCCCGGGAGCCTCTTCTCCCAGCCAGAGCCGCTGCTGCACGCCCTGGAGCACACGTGATTCTGTGAGTGCTTTATCAGAAAGTTAGGGGTTTTGTGCGTAACTGCATGCTCTATAATACCTGCTCTGTGATTAAAGTCAGATTTCTCCTCTGAAGCAAGTGTGTTTGACATTACAGAATCAAAGGTGAGCACCACTAGTCACCAGCACATCAGACACAAACGCCATGCTCGTATTTATCCACGCGGCTCTCAGCTCTGCCGAGGGGAGCGTCTAGGTAGGGGCTTCTCTTGGTTTGAATTGTTCCCATGGCAGAGAAGTTCTCTGCTTCCCACTTGCCTTGTCCACTCTGGGTTAAGATTCTGCCCATCTGTCCAGGACCGCGAAACACACTGCCTGTTCCTGAGGGAGCCGCTGTTGCCAGCCTCTCCCTGGGATGCCTAATCCTTGGCTCGAGATTCCAGCAGAGGTCTCAGGGTCTTGTCCACAGCAAGCTGGGGTCCTGCCAGGTCCTCAGGAGTCACTCGGCAGCCTGAGTATGTCCTCGCCTCTGTGTCCACAGACCCTCCGCCCCGCCCAGCACGGGTTGAAGCCGGGTAAGGCGTTTATCCCATGCACTGTCTGCAGGGCTTTGGGACAGGCCTGGCATTTACCCAGGGTTCCGTGCAAACGTCTTCCTCTTCCATGTGCCACGTCAGGAGCACACTTGGGAAGTCCTGCTCTAGCGCAGACGGCGGGCAGTCGATGCGTCTGTCCAGTTGAATGGCAGGTAGTGCTCGGTGGCATTTGGGGGAGTTTCTAGTAACCAGGGAGATTAATCCCTTTGAAGGATCTGACGGAAACAAGAAATAAAGAGGTTTTTTTTTTTTTTTTTGAGGTGGAGTCTTGCTCTGTCACCCAGGTTGGATGGAGTGCAGGGGTGTAGTCTCAGCTCACTGCAGCCTCCGCCTCTCAGGTTCCAGCAATCCTCCTGCCTCAACCTCCTGACTACCTGGAATTACAGGTGCCCACTGCCAGACCCAGCTAATTTTTGTAGTTTTAGTAGAAACTGGGTTTCACCATGTTGGCCAGGCTGGTCTTGAACTCCTGACCTCAAGTGATCTGCCCACCTTAGCCTCCCAAAGTGCTGGGATCACAGACGTGAAGCACCACGCCTGGTGAAGAAATGAAAAGATTCTACTACCTGAACCTTAAAAATGTACATGAGAAATCACCAAGACTGACCAGCCAACAAAAGCCTGGAAAATAATTTCAGCAAAGGATGGGAGCTGATCTGTGCATCTCTGACAGAGCAGAGTGAAAAGGAGGCGCACCTTCACAGAAAGTCGATAGAAAGCTTGCACAGAGAGTTGACCTGTTCAGTGTAAGGAAATGTGATGCCGGCCACAAGGTCTCTTTCTGTTTCCATTTTCACGGCCCAAAATTCAAAGCCTCTGGCAGGAATGCCAGTCCTTATCGATATACTGGAAGAGAATTGGTGTGAGTGAAATCTTCAAATATTTTTAGTTTTCAGTCAGTAATACTCACTTCTAAGAATTTAAACTAAGAAAATGATAAAAATATTGTCACAAACATTCATGAACAAAGGTGATCATCACAGCTGTTGTTTATAACTATGAACACTTGCAGGAAAGCAAAATTACAGCAGTAGGGGTTTGGAAATTGTTTCATTGTTGAGATCATAATTCTCCCTGGCACGTTACACTATAATAAGTGAAATTGCCAGTTACAAAACCAGTACACAGTCAGCAATTCTGTAAACACTAAATATGTGCAGTTTTGTAAAAGACTTAAGATATGTACCTAAATATAAATGTTTTTAATCATCCATGTGCCATGTGCTGTTCTTTGCGTTTTTCTGCATGAGGAAACCTTATCTCTGTCAGAATAAATGTTTCTTAGAACAGGAAATTAAGACAAAACCAGTAGGCATGAGGGGCTCTGGGGCTTCCTGGCCCCTGGTTCCCTGGTTTACTGCTGACACCTGTTCTCGGGAGAGCTTTTCTCGCCCTCACCGTCCTGGCGGCTGTCTCGCCAGATTGTGCTGGTGACCTGAGGGGTGTTAATTACCCAACACTTTTCGAGGGGAAAATATTTCGTGGGAGAATTCATCTGAAATTCTGCTGATGACACCTTGGAGAAATAGCTACACGTAAATAAAGCCACAGCCAAAATGCAGGCAGGGGGCCCCGCACTTTCCCAGAATCCGGGGGCTGGGGCTGCCTCTCTCATCCCTGCCCAGGACCTGGCCACCTCCTGCTCAGCATCAGCGGGTGCAGTGCATGGTGATGGGGCTGGCATTGAACCCCGGGTCTTTGGGAGCTTGTCCTGGTGGTGGGCGGCGAATGTCAAGTCCCCCTTGGGAGCCTTAGCCCAGTTCGATTTTCCATAACAGGTCAGTGACTCCAGAAGACCCAGAAGCCGGGTTGGGTCCAAGGTGATGGCCAGAGGGAGTCCATTTGCAGTGGCCCACGGCCGGGATAGGTCTGGCTGGCCGGCCCCTGTGTCTACACATGCAGCCTTGAGTCCCAGGATCTGTCTGCAGCCCCGCCCAGCACCATCCATGCAGGGTGTAGACCCAGATGCTCGCCCACCTTGTGTCCACGAGGTCCAGCTCCTTGTCCTGGGTGCCCACTACGTTATTCTCTCCCGGCGTGGCCACCAGGCTGGCCGTGACCCCTGGATCCTGCGTGCTGCAGGCTTCCCTGGGAATGGCCCACCCACCATGCTCCTCTGAAATCCTCCTCACTTCCAGAGACCTGAGCCCCAGGCCTCGCCCGAGCCCCTGCTGTGGTCACCCTCAGGTGTCTCAGCCCTGGACGCAGCACCTCATTCGGTCTTCATCTCCTTCCCAGAGGCCGAGGGCGTGGCGAGCCTGCACCTGCCTTTGCTCATGGAATACCTAGGGCCTCATGCAGGTGCGCTGAGTAACGTTCTCTCCCGTCCTCCACCTTCCTCCCTTCGACTTCTTTCCTTCTGGGAACAAATGTGATCTTTGATCACTGAGTTTTCCCTAAACATTACTGGACTGTGTCATCAGAACTTACACTTTAAGGTACCTCAAGGAAATGAGGTTCTGTTTAGCAGCAGAGAAGAAAAGGGCTACATGCAGGTTAAGTGGCTAATCTGCCAAGAATAGGAATCAGGTGGGCTTTGGTAATCCTTTTTAAAAAGAAAAAACAGTGTCTTCTTTGAGTAAGTTCTATCACACCCTCACCAAGAGTCACATGGCCCAAGTCCTTTGTTCTGGGAAGTTTCCCCTGACCCGGCCCAGCAGTTGCGTCCTCAGAGTGTCAGTTAACATGTGTCTCTGTCCCCTGTGTTTATTAAGAACCCGAGCCAGCCCCGGGAGGGCACCTTTCTCTGCAGGCAGTTTCCGAGTGGTGCTCTCCATCTTGGGAGTGGGTCATGTCTGGGTGTCAGTGTCCTGGGACATTGGCAGCCAGGGGTCATTGTTGCTTAGATCTACTAGTTGATTCTTTATTTTATTTTTTTTTGAGACGGAGTCTTGTTCTGTCACTCAGGCTGGAGTGCAGTGGTGTGATCTCAGCTCACCGCAACCTCCGCCTCCTGGCTTCAAGTGATTCTCCTGTCTCAGCCTTGTGAGTAGCTGGGATTACAAGCACACGCCACCACACGTGGCTAATTTTTGTATCTTTGGTAGAGATGGCGTTTCACCAGGTTGGCCAGGCTGGTCTCCAACTCCACCGAGGCACCTGCCTCAGCTTCCCATAGTGCTGGGATTACAGGCGTGAGCCATCACACCCAGCTAATTTATTCTTGAGTTGCAAATGTTCTCATTTTGTCATTTCTTTTTTATTTATTTGCTGGAAGTCACCTAATAAATGACCTCACATATATTTTATATCCTTCTTATATTCTTCTTATATAAATGTTTGTGTCTGTGTCTGTATGTGGCTGTGAGTGTGTGTCATGTGTGTCTGTGTGTGTATGTCTGTGAGTATGCATCTGTATGCATGGGGCATGTCTGTGTGTGTTGATGTATGTGTGTCTGTGTGTGATTGTGTGTCTGTGTTGATGTCTGTGTGTGATTGTGTCTGTGTTGATATATGTGTGTCTGTTGTATGTCTGTGTGTGATTGTGTGTCTATGTATGTGTCTGTGTGTGATTGTGTGTGTGTCTGTGTTGATGTATGTGTGTCTGTGATTGTGTCTGTGTTGATGTATGTGTGTCTGTGTGGGACTGTGTGTGTCTGTTTCTATGTATGTGTATCTGTGATTTTGTGTATGTTGATGTATGTGTCTGTGTAATTGTGTATGTTGATGTCTGTTGATGTATGTCTGTGTGGGATTGTGTGTATGTCTGTTGATGTGTGTCTGTGTGATTGTGTCTGTGTCTATGTGTCTGTGTGTGTTGTGTGTCTGTGTGATTGTATGTCTGTTGATGTGTGTCTGTGTGTGATTGTGTGTGTGTGTTGTTGTGTGTTGTTTTGTGATTGTGTCTGTATTGATGTATGTGTGTCTGTGTTGATGTGTGTGATTGTGTGTGTGTGTGTCTGTGTGTCTGTGTGTGGTTATGTGTCTGTTGATGTATGTGTCTGTGTAATTGTGTCTGTGTGACTGTGTGTCTGAGTGTGATTGTGTGTGTATATGGCAAACCCAGAACAGAACATTATTACTCAGCTTACCTGGCAAAACAAAAAGCTTTCAGAGAGATGCTTGGCGGTCATGATGTCTCAGCTGCAGTCATTTTTCAAGGTTATCTGTTATGTTTAACGCAGCTGGCACCTTTCTTCTCAGGGACAAATATGGTCTTTGATCACTGAGCTGAGAATGAGTTTACTCAATAATTTAAAAATGCCTTGGTGTGGGAGGAGGGGCTGCTGGTAACCGTTTATGGCAAACATGCATAGCCTCTTCCTCCTTCGAGTGTGTGGTGTGTGGGGCAGGCAGCTTCTCTCTGCATCTGTCTGTGGGTCAGTTTGCCCGCCGCCTCCCCGCCCCAGGGCTTAGTGCCCAGTGTGGCTCTTGGCTGCCCCAGGGATGCCAGAGAAGGATTCAGCCCAACAAATAGATATGTATGCTTTAAAAATGCTGTTAAAAATGTATTTCATCTCATTGTATGCTTTTAAAAATGTATTCAATTTTGCACTCCATTTCATACATGTACAACTTTAAAGCATTTATTTTTAAACAGCCCTGTCTTCTCAGCACTGCAGACTGTTTCTCGCTCACTTGAGATGCCGACATGGGGACTGCTCTTTTCCTGCCGAGAATCCAGCAGCCCCCGCTGCCTGTAGCGGAGTCCAGACACCTTGGTGCTGCATTGGGACGCAGTCCCCGCCAGCATTTCCAGTCCCCTCTCCCCCTGTGAGCCAGCCTGGGCTCTTTTCTTTTTCCTTTCTTCCCTGTTTTCCTTCTTTCTTTTTTTAGTTTGTAATAATAGACATTTTGTGTGTGTGTGTGGTTAAGAAATCTAAATAATAAAGATGATATGGCTCGAGGATTCTTGCTCCGCACAGGTAGTCATTCCGCCAGGACCTAGTGCAGCCCCCAAGAGGGCCTAGACACACGTAAGCTGACAGACACAGTCTCGCTTTCCTCCTGTCTTGTACGAGGATAGCATGCAGTAAATCGCGTCCTGCGCCCTTCTCCCTCGCCCTGCCTTGGGGACTACTCCACATCCGTGAAGACGCAGCGTCCTTATTCTCTTCACAGTGGACCGTGGCCACACCACAGTTCCCCCGTCTCTGCAGTGGTGCAGTTAATAACCTTGTACATATGCCATTCGGCACGTGTACTGGTGGATGGATTCCACATTCCCGGAGGCTGAGTCAAAGAACAAAGGCCTACTGAAGGTATTCCTCAGGTACTCACGCACTGGCTCTGTGAGGCGCAGGATCGCTGGGGCGGCTCCCTGTGGAGGTGTCTGATGGGAGAAGCAGATGTCTGTGTCTGATGGTTCCGCCGACCTGACGCTGGTCAGCTGCCCTCTCTGTGCATAATTCCGTCACTTGCATCTCATGCGTGAGACTGAGCTGCTTCTCATTTGTTTAAGTTTTTGTCGTTGTTTGCCCATATTTTAGCTGGATTGCTAATCCTTTAATGATTTCTAGGCACTCTTCATAAATTAGGAGTTTAGCTGTAGTGATTTCAGTTGTATTTTTTCTCAAATAGTCATTGCCTTGACTTTCACTTTTTCTTTAGCCATTTCAAACATGTGGTTGAATTTCAGTATTTGGGGGCTTCTGGATTTTGAGTCGTAGTTTAAAAGGTCTTCCTATTCTGAAGTTATAAAGGAATTAATCCGTTTTTTCCCTAGTATTATATTTCCATTTAAACCTGTGATTCACTTAGATTGATTCTGTCGTATGGTGTCAAGCATGCCTCCAGGTCTGCTTCTCTGGCCTGGAGGTCCCAACATCATTTGTTAAAATCTCCTTTTTCACTGCACCCACTGGCAGGGCTGCCATTAAAATATGTTGAATTTTCATACGTATTCAAGTCTGTTTCTGGACTCCCTGTTCTGTCTCGTGTCTGCCTGCCTTCTGCTTTAATTACTGGGGCTGCTGGGCTGGCTTCACTGCTGTCCTTGGTAAGAGCCTCCCCGGACACTCCTGCTAGTGTACCTTTTCCTATGAACCAGAGTTCATGGTATCTAATTACATGATTGCATGAACAGATCTGCAAATGATCATGGTTTTCTTTCTTGTCAATTTTTGTGCTTCCAGTGTCATCCCTTGAGTGCATTGTCCAGTATCTCCCGGACGTGATTAAGTGTTGATGGTGATGTTCAGCTTTGGTGACCCTGCCTTCTATAATATCCTGATTCAATGTTATACTGGCCTTTGGGCTGGGATGAGTACTTTGTTTTTTAAAATTTTTTAAAAATTAAAAACAAGTTTCCCCATATTTATGGGGAATATAATGAATGGATCAATATTGTCTGTATTTAAGGTGCACCACGTGGTGTTTGAATATACGTTTGCACTAAGTAAAGGCCACAGTGTCCGTCACCTCATATGGGCACCATTTGCGTGTGTGGTGAGAACAGTTAAGAGCTACCCCTAGCCAATTTCAGACATACAATGCATCATTGTTAAGTGCAGTCACCAGGCTGAGCGCTAGACCCCGGAGCTCATTCACGAGATGGGCACTTCAGGGTGTGTAATGTCACATTCGACTACCCACCAATTTCCTTCATTCCGTGTTTTAAAAATCAAGAATAAATGTTGAATTTAACAAATGTTTCTTCAATATCTGTGGAGACAATTGTCACACTTTCATTGAGGTCTGATATTATGAGGCATTGCATTAGTGAATATTCACATGTTTAATCCTCTGCAACACTCTCGCTGTGTTCCTGGCATAAAACCTGCCAGTCATGACATCACCCTTGGGATATGATGTTGGATTCTATTGGACGTCTCTTCCCTGCCTCCCTCCCTCCCTCCCTCCCTTCCTCTCTCCTTCACTCCCTCCCTCCCATTCCCTCTTTCTAGTTTGATATTTTTATATAATATGTCCTGTGTCAACTAAGAGTCGAGCTCTGTAAAATGTTTAAAGAGGTTTATTCTGAGCCAAATATTCGTGACCAAAGCCAATGACATAGCCCCGGGTCCTGAGAACATGTGCCCACGGTACTTGGGTTGCAGCTTGATTTTATACATTTTAGGGGAACAAAAGTTATAGACAGACTTCGGTCAATACATGTAAGGTAGATATTGGTTCTGTCCAGAGAGGTGGGCAATTCGAGTCAGGGGAGTGGGCTTCCACGTCATAGGTGGATTCAAATATTTCCTGACTGGCAATTTGCTGAAAGAGTTAAGTTACTACCTAAGGAGCTGGAATCAGTAGAAAGGAGTGACTGGGTTAAGGTTCTCACATCGAAAGACACCAAGGTTCTTATGTACAGAGGAAGCCCCAGGTAGCAGGAGTAGATGGTAAATGTCTCTAGGCAGAGCTGAAAGCAACGGCAGTCTTAGTTCTTCTCTCCTGGATCAGGAGAGCACCTGGAGAGGGCACGGGGTTCCCTCAGAATGTGGATTTCCCCACGAGAGAGAGCCTTGCTGGGCCATTTCAAAACATGTCAAAGAAATGTATTTTGAGGTTAAATATTTTAATTTCTTTCAAGGTCTGCTGTCTGTCATGTGATACTGGGCTAGAGTCATCTGGAATCTGGTGTCTTATTGCTGTAAAGAGTCTGGGTCAGTCTTAAGGTCTCTGCTTTAACGTTGATGCTGGTCAGCTGTGCCTGAATTCCAAAGGGAGGAGGGAACACCCGGGCCTGAACCCAGGCCTCCCTCCGGTCAGGGCCTGAACTGGTCTTTCAGATTTCTGTGGGTTCCCCTTGGCCAAGAGCAGGATCCATTCGGTCCTTTGTGGGACTTAGGATTTTATTTTTGGTTCACATCTGGAAATCTTTGCATGTCATTTACTTAATTGACCTCATGTTTTGTATTTCAGATGTGACATACTTCAGTCACCTATTTGACGATCCTCTTTTCTAATAGACTTAATTTTTCAGAACAGTTTTGGGTTAACAGGGAAGTTGTAATAATGACAGAGGCCATTCCGCATGTCCCATGCTTCCTAATTCTTAACACATCCCATGTTAACGGTGCACTTGTTACAGTTCATGAAGCGGCATGGATACATCATCGTATTGTTTCATCTTCCCTGAGTCCCCTTTCTGTTAGGTCCCCTGTTTCTCAGACTTTCCTTTCCTCACGGAGCTGGAAGCTTGAGGAGTGCTGGTCAGGTGTGTGTAGGATGCCCCTCCCTCTGTTGCAGTGTGTCTGCTGTTTCTCTCCTGTAGACTGGGGCTGTGAGTTTTTGGGAGAAACGCCACAGAGGTGGAGTGCCCTTCTCCTCACGCTGCGTCAGGATGCCCACTGTCCCCGATGGCCAGGTGGCTCTAGTTGAGCTGGGCAAGCACAGCGCCCTCCCGGTGGCCCACCCGGCCCTTCGTGCCTTCCCTCCTCCCTCTGGGCGGCACCCTCTCCTGAGCGAGAGTGGACAGGGGACCTCCAAAGTCGGCCACAGACCCCGTCAAGTTCTTCCAGGCCTGCCGTGGTGCCTTCCTGCTCAGCTCTGACCTGGAGGTACTTCCACGGACTGGGAGTCTGTATGTTTGTAGGTTTTATTTCCTAGCATGATTTTCCCTTCTCATTTTTGCTGCCGAGGTTTCCTTATGAAGGGGGAAGACTCACAGGAAAGCCGGCTTCCAGGGCCTCTGGACCCGACGCAGCCTCACCTGCCCACCCTACTCCTGTCGGCTCCCGTCCCCGAGTGAGCTCAGCCCGATCAGACGCCTTCGGGGCCACGCCAGTGTCCCGTACGATTTCCGGGTCTATCCGGAAGTCCCCTGTCGGCTCCCGTCCCTGAGTGAGCTCAGCCAGTTCAGACGCCTTCAGGGCCACGCACAGCGTCCGGCACCATTTCCGGGTCTATTCGGAAGGCCCCCAGGACTCTATCTCTTTGGATAACTTGCCACTTTTTCTAACTGGTGGCGTGATTATTTGAGTGTTTGTCTTCACCTGGTTGAGTGTTAACTTCGTGAAGGCAGGGCCTGCCTGGGAGTCCAGGTGCCGTCCTCATGCGTCCTAGCAATCACAGACAAAGGAACACTCTGAGTCCAGGAAGGCATCTTCAGGGGAAGAACCGAAGCTCCCGAACACCTGTAAGGGGTGACAGCACTGACGGCCCCTTCGAAGGGGGCACGGTCACCACCCTACAGCTGGGGATGGGATCACAGGAGCAGCATCAGAGCATTGTTTTGGGAAGCCAGCTTGGTGACTGGGAGGAAGAGCCGGGGTAACTGACAGAATTCACTTCCCCGTGGGGTTTCCCACACCTCAGCCACCAGAGGGTGTGGAGGCCCTGGACCTGGTCGGGCTGCCTGTGGAGAGAATGTCCGCGGGGGAGAGGGTAGGGAGGGGACCGCGCCAGGCCTGCGGGATGCAAGGGTGTGGGGTCTCCTGAGCCAGCTGCCTTGGAAGATTCCGGTAAGGAACAGAGGCAGAGCTGGCGGCTGTCACTCGACTGGCTGCGTCTCTTGCCTTTGTCTCCCGCGAGGTGCTGTGGGCATCAGCCTAATATGCCGAGCAGCCGCGCTTTCTGCTTAGGGAAGCAGGGTTTTAATTCACTCCGCGAAAGTGGCCCGAGAGTCGTCTTGGTAGGAGACCGACGGAAGCGCCGGCCCAAACCTTCACGAGCGGGGACCCCTTTTCCCAGTGTGGGAGCTGGGGCCCTCCGGGTTCCAGGGGTTCTCCAGGCATTCCATCCACCATGTCCCCACCCGTGCGCTCTGCCCTGCGCTGCCCGCCCGCGCCCCTCCACCGCACACGGCCCTGTACTCGCCCGCAGAGGCGCCGTGGAAAGGCCCTCGGTCCTCCACGCTGGCGCCTGCGGTCTGCGGACCCCGCGCCTCTACTGTCCCTCATTCTCTTTCCTTGTGCTTAGCAAGAATTTCTTCAATTCAAATTCATTTAAACCACACAATGTAACTTTTAATTTTTAGGCTTTTTTTCAATTATATATATATTTAAAAAAAAAAACTATCAGGTAAGAATTTGCAATTTTTAAAAATATTTAAATGAAATTTTCCTTTCAAAAATGTTAGGAATCACTGTTTTGTTTTGAAAAAAAAAAAAAAAAAAAAAAAATGCCGAGTGGCCGGGCATGGTGGCTCATGCCTGTAATCCCAGCACTTTGGGAGGCCGAGGCGAGGTCAGGAGATCGAGATCATCCTGGCCAACAAGGTAAAATCCCAACTCTACTGAAAATACAAAAAAATTAGCCGGGCATTGGGGGCGGGCACCTGTAGTCCCAGCTGCTCGGGAGGCTGAGGCAGAAGAACCACTTGAACTCGGGAGGTGGAGGTTGCAGTGAACTGAAATTGTACCACTGCGTTCCAGCGTGGCCGACAGAGCGAGGCTCAATCTCAAAAAAAAAAAAAAGCAAATACCTAGAAACACCTTGAAAAAAATAGAAAGCACATAAAGCATGCAAATTCTGAGAGTAATTGTTATTAAATGGGTGTTTGTTTTTCCCACGAGTTTGTATTTGTAGTCTTTTCTTAGCTAGTTTAACATTTGTTCTTAATACTTACTAGACAGATTTTTAAGTTACACTCTTGGTAGCAGTATTCATTCATTTTTATCAGTACCATCTTTAACTCCAAAATGCAATTTTTACATTTATTAAACTAAGTAGACCATGAAATGTATTTGCGATGCAATATCAAATTTCTTCATGCTTTGAAGGACCCCGAAGCCAGTGTAATTTCTCTTCCCTGAAGTATCAAGGCATGGCTGAATTATGCATGTTTAAGATTTTTCTTTCTTTCTCTTCTTACAGTAGACAGGCACACCTCCTTCATGAAATCAGCGTTTTCCTGCCTTTGGAGTGACTGTTAGTTTCCCTCGTCTCGGGCTGTGCTTGTCCCTTCCACAGTTTGGAGTTTTTCTGGGTCTGAAGTTAGAAGCAGGAAGGTAACCACGTTAGCTGGAGAGTTAGGTGTCCACGGGAGAGAGGCAGGCAGGCAAGCCGTGTCACCTGGCTGAGCTGCAGAGTGCAGAGCTCAGTATGGCGCGTTGGCGGGAGGGGGGCATGCGTCTGTAGGCTGCAGTTCTGTTGTTCTGTAACGGAAAACACAGAGTTTTTGTTGTTTGTAGTTGGTGCAAAATGCTGAAGAAAACTCTGCACTTGAAAGCCGCTGTAAAGAGTGATGTCTGTGTGTTGCTGCTGGCTGTGTGTGTGTGTGTGTGTGTGTGTGTGTGTGTGTGTGTGTGTGTGTTGGCGTACGTCTGTGTGATCACTTGTCTGGTACTCGGGCACATGTGTACCTCTTGAGCTGACCTGTGTTCCTGAGATGTGGTTAAATGCAAAAAGACTAGCATTTACCATCTGTTGAAGCCAGATGCCTGTGGACGGCCGGTGACCTCAGAACGCAGGACAGGATGGGCAAGTGCCCTGCGCATAGCATGGCCTGCCGCCCTGCTGTTAACGGGCAGTTAGTCAACAGTAACCCAGTCAGGTTGTGGGTGGGTGCCAGGGCGAGGGCTGGCAGGGAGGACCTGACCAAACTCTTCCAGGTGGACGGGATTCAGAGGGCAGGGAGGAAGAAGAGCTCCACAGGCTGAGGACGCAGATTGGCTCACAAAGATCAGTGCAGCCGCTCACTCTGCACAAGAGACACTTCTGAAAGAGACACAGCCAGAACAAGTTAAAATAGAAGGACGAACAGGGCAGGCTGGTCAAACCAAATAAGTAAACGGAGGTTGTAAGTTTGATGCCTAGCAACATAGAATTCAGAGCAAAAGGCTCGAAGGATAAGGACGCTTACATTTATAAAGTCTGAGATTCACATGGAGGCAATACATGCTGTTTATCTGCAAGCATCCAGTAGTGCAGTAATAACTTTAATAAATCAGAGTCTATAGGATGTGTATGGAAAACAGTCAAGAACCAAATGACCTCCCACCTCCTGGTCTAAGATAGGTCAACTACAGGAAAATTCTGTCAAGACACAGAACCCCTGAGGGAAGTCCTATAGACTCTGTCAACCTGCAAACACTGGTGCAAAGTAAACCTTCTTTTTGGATACACATGAGACACAGTTTTTGGAAAATTGATTGTATTTTGGATGACAGAGACCGTCAAATTCCCAGGGATAGAAAGAATACAGTAGCATTGTCCCTAGACATTAATAATAAAATCAAAAGGCCCCTTTGCCTGGAAAAGAAACAAAACAAAAAGTGCCACTGAACAGCTTTTGAGTTGGAGGCCATGCTAGCTGCAATGGAAGAGTTTCTTAAAAGCGCAACACACGGCATATCAAATCTATGGAACATGGCAGGAGAGACTGTCGGGAAGATTCTATCAATACCCGTTTCAGTAAAAATATAAAAAGGATACCAATGCCTACATAAAAATGGTAGAAAAAGAACAAGAAGACAAAGCAAAAAAGTAGAGAGAAGCAGGAAATAATGATAGAAATAATAAAAACAATAAATCCAAAAGCTGTTTTGAAACAGACAGAGGAGGCCCCAGCTCACAGTGAACGGTGGAGGAAACGCTCACAGACACGGAGCTGGGAGCGCATGGGCTGGGAGCAGCCTTTGCCAGAGGACACTTTATACAGTAGCCAGTTTTGTGCAACCAACCACAATATGTTTGAAAGCGTTGAAGAAATGGATAGTTGTTCAGAAAATTACAACTTTCCAAATTTGATCCTGATGGAGCCAAAGTCTCCTAGAATAAATGGGGAAAGGAAGGAGCTCTTCCCCGAAAGAGTGCCAAGCTGGATTCTCTCTCACGGAAAGACTTCCAGACCTCTATAGATCATACGGTTTAAACGTAAACTACTTTGGGAGGTTTTCTTTTTCCGTCCTCTAATGTCACTTTATGTAGTGATTTTAACATTGATCCCCAAGCCTGGCAACATAGTACTTTGGCAAAAATAAACTATGAACTAATCTCATTTCTCAGTATTGAAGTAAAAATCTTAAAGCATTCACAACACATAAAAAAAAATTGTGACAATTAGGGGTTTATTCAAGGAATGCAAAGATGGTTAACAATGTGATCCATTAATGCACAGAGAGAAATCATATAATAAGTTTCAGAGAGGTGGAAAAAGCACTTGACAAAATGCAGTGCCTATTTATATTGAAAGAAATCCAGTTACATAGGAATTGGCAGATACTTTTTCTGTAACTTTTTATTTTAACAATTCCACATGTACAGAACAATGGCAAGGGTAGCACAAAGAATTCCCGTATATAAGACACTCTGATTCCTTAATATTATTATTTCAACACATTTGCTTTCTTCTCTCTCATGTGTGTATTACATAAATATACATTATTATTTTCTAGGTGTCGGAGTGTAAGCAACAGACAGGGTACCCTTTTATCCCCATGAACTTCAGCATTTGCTTCTTAACAAATATATTTATTCTCTTATAAAACTAGAGTATAATTCTCCAAATTATTAGGTTGGTGCAAAGGTAATTGTGTTTTTTGCCATTCAAAGTTAGAGAATTAATAAAGTTACTTTGGATGGCAAAAAACAGAATTACCTTTGCACCAACATAATAGGTAATTAACTTCAATACACACTCTTCTCTAATCACTGCTGTTTTGTCTGTAGATCCAGAGTTTATGAGTTGTCCCCCCAAATGTTCTTTAAAGCAAAAGAAAATTGTGGAGCACGAGCTGCCTTCGGTTGTCCTGGGTTTTAATCCCCCTGTACTCTGGAGCAGCCCTGTAGTATTTCCTTGTTTCATGACATCACCACTTTGGAGAGGACAGGCCAGCTATGTTGTAGAACATTCCTAAACTGGGGTTTGTCTAATGTTTATTGTTAAATACAGGAGATGCATTTTTGGCCCAGAAATGCTGATGTGTTCTTCCCAGTGTGTCCTATCAGGAAGCACGCAAGGCCGGTTTATCCCCTTACTGGTGGTAAATTTGATGACATGGTTAAGAAGGGAGAGCTTCCGTAACGTGACCTAAAAATACACACACATTATCCCCAAAGCCAGCATCCTACTCAGCAGGAAATGCTGGAAGCTTTCCCACTGAAGCTGAGAACAAGTGAAACTGCCCGCGCCCTCCCACCACGATGTGACGTGGCTAGAGTGCTCCCCCATGCTGGTGGGCCACAGAGACCACAGAGACACTGGAGCTGACCTTCTCCTTTTCATCATCTCTGTTTTCAGTTTCTCTGTGTGCAATTGTTATATTTCTGGAAAACCCAAAAGAATCACTGGATAAAACACTACAAAAAATAAGAGAATTAATAAATTTTATACCCTGCTGCTTAACATGTAGAAATCATATGTAAGAACAAAAACCAAGGAGAAGATCTAATGGGAGAGATAATATTTCTAGTAGCAGAAATAAAGAAATTCAGTTTTCAGCATTCTCCTTTAATAAATGCCGATATGAAGAAAACCATAAAATGCTCCTGAGACACAGAAGACTCGAACAAATGGAAAGGTGTATGATCCCTGTAGATAGGGACGCTCCACCTTACACAGATGTCAGTTCTCCTTGAATTAATGCGTACACGTCATGAGCCCCAATAAACACATCATCTTTTTTTACTCTCAGGGTGCTAAGCAAGTTGATTATAAAACCCACTCAGAGACGCAAACATGAACACCTAAGAAAACCCTGGAGAGTGTCAGAGGAGAATGCGGGGCCCAGGTGTTAAAATTTGCTGTAAAGCCTCTTCAGTGAAAACGTATGGGGTCCTGGCATAAGAACAAGGACACGTGAGTGGAACAGAAAAAAAGTCCAGAATAAACTCGGCTGCACAGAGAAGACCCATGTAGCTCAAGGCAGCATGTACATTTTGTGCTGGAGAAGATGACCTTGGTCATTGATGCTGTTGGGATAACTGGATAGCCGCGTGGAAAAATATGACAGTCAGGTCCGCTTTGCACCCTGCACCTGGATAAGTACCCGATGGACCTGAAATTTAAATGTGAAGAGTGAATCCTATCCAATAAGCACATGAGAATGTGGTTGGCATCATGATTCAAGGGCAACATGTACCTTAAAACCACAATAAGGTACCACTCTACATCCGCCAGAGTGGCTGAAATTAAAGACTGGCGATTCCGAGTGTTGGTGCAGAAGTGGGACCCCAGTGCTCACCTTTCCTGGTGGGAAGCCATATTGCTGTGACCACTTTGGAAAACGTGGACAGGGTCTAAAGCCAAGCATGTGCCTGCCCTCTGATTCCACCCTAAGCGTGCACCGAAAAGGAAGGAGTGCTTCTGTATGTGGACGTACGTGGATGTTCACAGCAACTTCATCCCAGTAGCCCACGCAGGACACCCTGACCTCTCGGAGCCTTCAGAGAAAACGAGTTAAATGAAGGGCATTATATTGATACCCCACAAAGCTATGTGAGAAGAAAGCAAGCACTGCCACATGGCTGCAGCTCAGACATCAATCTCCAGGTCAGAAAAACTAACGTATCAGGCAGTGGTCATAGTATTAATCACTGCTACCTCTTGGGAAATGCTGGTTGGGAAGGGACAAGGAAGCCTCTGGGATATGAGAAGAGTTTTTTAGCTGACCTGGGCAGTGGTCACTGGTACCTCCGTACCTTTGATATGATAAACTGCTCCATGCACTTTCCTATACCTAATGTGAGAATGTTAACATAAGGCAAACCATACAAGAAAGCACTGGGCTGATTACATTAAACATGTTTTAAACTTTTCATGAGAAGAAAACAAGAAGCGAAGTAAAAACTCGTGACAGACTGGAAAAAATATTGGCAATTATCAAAATAAAAGTTTGTTATTTAATATGTAGATTGTTTCTAAAGTAAAGAATAGCATAATTTTTATCCCTATGTAAAAAAAAAATGCATTACAGTAACCAAGATATGGAATCAATCTCAGATGAGTGGATAAAGACAATGTGATATATATCCACAGTGGAGTGCTGTACAGCCTGGTCTATATACACAGCAGAGCGCCGCATGGCCCAGTGTGTGTACGCAGCAGAGCAAGGGACATTCTGTCAAGTGAAATAAGCCAGACACAGAAAGACAAATACTGCCTGATCTCACATATATACTCAAAGAAAGGGAAACTCATAAAAGCAGAGGGTAGAGTGGTGGTTGCCAGGGGCAGGGGACAGGGGTGGGGTGCACTAGGAAGATGTTGGTCAGGGATGCAAAGCTCAAGAGAGCCATTGTACAGTATGGTGACCATAATTAATGAATTTCTGAAATTGCTAAGAGTAGATTTCAGTGTTCTCACCACTAAGAAATAAGCATGCGAGTTAAGACATGTGCTAATTAGCTCGGTTTAGCCATTCCACAGAGCATACATACTTCAAAACATCATGTTGTATACTATAAGTAAATATAGTTTTTGTCAATTTAAAAGAAATGCAAAAAAAGATACTAAATCACTTACAGAGAAATATGAATTACAAGCACACAGACATACTGCCTCTTGCTAATCAGAAGTTTGGCTGGGGAAGAGGGCAGAGCGGAACTCTCCTGTGGCGTGACTGTGGCAAATGGCATGACCTCATCATGTGAACTTGGTGGTATCTAGTGAGGTCATAGACACATTTGCCCTTTGACTAGCAATCCCACTTCTAGGAATGTGTCCCCAAAGTACTCTGGCAGAAATAGAGTTATTCACAATTTTTTAATAGTCTTCTATTTCTGAGTTTGAACTGGAAGCATCTGTAGAAATCCAGTGTCTTCTATCTTAAAATACATGGTTTCTAGATCTGTCCATGGAAAAAACAGAACACAGAGAGCCCAGATGTGTCATTCCCACCGAGAGGATCTGGAGGTCTTCGGAAAAATGACCAGGTCTGGGACAAAATGTTCCCAACAAGCCTACAACATCTTGTTCTACCAGCAAGCACAAGACCGAAAGGTAATGAATGACTTTTTAGAAAACATAAACACAAATGATCAATTCCACAGCCTCTGATCAGGAAGCTGCTGGCATCACAGAAGGTGAGTTGGACGTTAGCACCTTCCTTGTGAAGTGCTCTTGCCAAAAAAATCAAAGTAAAAACTGAACCAGAATCGAACCGGGCATCTAGATGTAACTGTCAAAGCACCGGGAACAGAGGTGCACGATGAACACCTCGGAAGGGGCGTGATCGCCAAAACCCAGACCGTGTGATGCTCTACACGACAGACGACCTGGTCTCTCCAACAACAACAAAAAATTGCAAAGAGAAAAAATCAGCAAGAAAACCTGTCCATCAAAAGAGACTCAGGGAATAGCAGCCAATGGCAGTCTATGGACTGGATAAGATTTTGATCCCAGTTCAAACAAAATGTATCTAGAAAACATAGAAAAAAATAACAGAAGTGTTAACACTGGCTAGATGTTTAATTCTGAATATACATGGGATTGTGGCTGTGGAACTGATTGTATTGTGTTTGTGTGTTGGGAATATTTGCTGAACTGTGTATGTGTGACAATTCTGTGATGTCTGGGATTTGCCTTAGAGTGATCGTGTTGGGCAGCAGTTGGTGGCTGTGCACCAACATTGTTGCAGTCATTACACTGTTTCTGATGTTTTTGCACTTGTTTGAAATCTCTGTGATTTGAAGAAAATTTTCTATAACGTAACTTGCGTGATAGACGCTGCCCCACCCGCTTGGTTCCTCAGTCTCCTAAGCATGGCCGTGGTCTTTGGTCCTCACAGTCGTAATTAATTCTGTGTGAATGTGCCTAGTTATAATCCTTGGAAATGTGCACAGAGGCTATTTCTGTCTAGCCATGCCAGCAGTCACTGTGACTTGCAAAGATGCTCTCTAAATGGAAAGGAACTATTTCCATATCTTTCAAATAAATATGGTGCTTTTTTCCTCCCCCTACCAAAAAAAATCGTGATGACTCTCTACTCCTAGTCTTAGCGATGGCATTGTTAGTGTCTGTGAATAGCTGGGTGTGCACCCTGAAACTTTAGTTTGCCTGTTGTATGGGACACACACAGGACTAACAGACACATGTAAAATGCATGTGGTCTTGGCACGGGGAAAGGACCATACGTCTTTTAAAAACAGCCTTCAGCAGGTCTGAAGCTTCCCTGCAGGGGAGATGGATGTGCGTGCTCTTCAGACCCTCCTCGGGAGGGCTTCCCGGCGAGGGCCTTTTCTGGCCACATACATGGATGAGGGTCTGCACCTCCTCCTGGCTGACAGCCTGTGGCATCTGCAGTGGGGCTGTCTGTGGCTGGCACCTGTGGACACAGAGCCAGGAGACAAAACCAGCCTTTACCAGTGCATGTTAGAGCTGGGACACACCTCTCACCTCAGCTGCTCAGCGTGCAGATGAGAGACAGGTTCAGTCCTGGCTGTGTCTTCCGGGGCCTCCCAGCGGGGAGGGAGTGGCACGCAGGGTTCCCACATCCCTTTCTCCTGCCTGCACAGGGAGCTCCAGCTGTTGGCTATGTTTACCTTTTCCTGCTGTGGAGAAACCAGGGACTTCGCCTGATCAGTTTTCCATCTGTTCCCTAAGTGGCCCCTGGGTCTGTCTGTTCAGAGGGGTGTTTGGTGTTTATTCCTGGGTTCCTGGTTGCCCTTCATGTGAATCTCTTCCCCGATTCCTGCGCCGCTGCAGCAGCGCTGCGGTTTGTTCAGCTTAGTGGCTGCAGGACGCTGTGGGCAGTTTGGTCTTGTTGGCTTGCTGCTGCTTAGCGGCCAGGAAATGGGGTAAAGCCATTTATCTTTTATCGGGATGTGAGCCTGCTGTTTCCGCCTTCCCTTAAATGCATTAGTCAAGCCACTGGGGAAAAACAACAGGGAGAACATTTGAAACTCATTTCCAGGTTAACTCTTCACATCCCTGATGAAATCTGTGAAGTGCGTAGTCTGTCCCTGCCCTTGGGCCTCCCCACAGCAGGTGTCAGAACCACCCGGTGGACAGAGCTCCAGACCCCGGCCCCTCACCGCCGACCGCAGCATCCTGCGTGTGATGCAGGAGATGATGATGCCTGCGTCATGCATGGCACGGTCGGAACGGCGGAGTAACCACAGGCTCGGGAAGGGACTTGGGACAGTCACTGTGGCTGAGTTAGCAGTTGGTTGCCTGTTTTCTTCCATTTGTGACGATCCTTTCTTTCCCAGATGACCCCTGTTTTGTGACATTCATTCTTCCCAATTGTCATTGAAAGTCCTTGCTGGGACAACACTCTAAAACACTCTAACAAACCCCAGTGCCAGAAAAGATGCTCTGAATCATTGGTCATTAGAGAATTACATATCCCTCTACTCTCCTGTGAGAGCGGCTCCTTCCACAAAACCTCGCGATGCCCGGCACTGGCGAGGACACAGACCATGGTGGGGGACGCGTTTGCAGGGACGGAGTGGGGGGACCAGGGAAGAGTCGGGCCCTTACTTCCAAAGGTAAATGTACTCTTACCATACGGTCCAGTGATCTTGCTTCTTGGTGCTTACTCAAAGTAGGGGAACACTTACGTCCACACAAAAACCTGCACATAAATGTTTATAGGAGCTTTATTCACAAGCACTAAAACCCAGAAGCAACCAGTATGTCCTTCAATAGATGAATAAGCAAACTGTGGCCCATCCAGACAATGGAATATATTCAGCAGTGAAAAGAAATGGGCTATGTCATGAAAAGACATAAAGGAAACTTAGATGCTTATTGCTGAGAGAAGAAGCCACACACTGTGTGATTCCAACTCTGTGATATTCTGGAAAAGGCAAAACTATGGAGACAGTGACAAGATCCACAGCTGCCGACAGGAGAGAGGGGTGAGCAGGTGGAGCAATGGGGATTTTTACGGCAGTGAAATTACTCTGTATGATGTAATGTATTTGTCAGAACCACACAGATGCACAACACAGTGTAAACCCTAATACCTGCGAATTTAAAATCATTTAGGACACGCCTGTAATCCCAGCACTTGGGAGACTGAGGCGGGCAGTTCACTCGAGGTCAGGAGTTCGTGACCAAGCCTGGCTCACATGGTGAGACCCCATCTCTACTAAAAATACAAAGATAGCTGAGTGTGGGGGTGGGCGCCTGCAGTCCCAGCTACTCAGGAGGCTGAGGCAAGAGAATTGCTTGAACCCAGGAGGCGGAAGTTGGAGTGAGCCAAGATCATGCCATTGCGCTCCAGCCCGGGTGACACAGCCAGAACGAGACTCTGTCTCAAAAAGTAGTTAAATAAAATGAAATAAAATAAAATAAAAGTAAAAATCATTTAGGAGGTCAGTGGGGTCCCAGGAAGGAATGCAGACCCAGGCAAGAGAGCCAGCCTGTGTCGAAAGATGGATGAAACCACCTCCCGGAGGGAGAAGAGAAACAGTGCTGACCTGCCTGACTCAGGGCACAAGTGGGGTCTGTGAGACTAGAGGAAAAAGAAGCCACACAAACACCCCAGGCTCCGCTGAATCACGTTGTTTTCCGTAGATACAGGTCGGCAATGCTGAGGCTTCTCTGCCTGAAGCTGAGATTGAGCGATTAGGTGAGCAGCTGTCTGCGGGTGGGAGCTGCTTTCTCACGGCTCCAGGAGAGGCTACAGATGAGCAAGGAGGAGGCGAGAACGACCCGTGTTGTAACAGAACAGGTGTGCGGCGTCAGTGTGATCTCACGCTTAGCTTGGTGTGGATACAGGTGGCGACATGCAGAGGTACTGTGGACACCTGTAGCACACGCATGCCTCTCCTCACCCTGACAGCGGAGAGGCCTGGAAGCAGCAGCTCCCAGTGTCTGCCAGTGTCCGCCAGCACTCCCAGTGTCCACCAGCGCTCCCAGTGTCCGCCAGTGTCCGCCAGCACTCCCAGTGTCCGCCAGCGTCCGCCAGCGCTCCCAGTGTCCGCCAGTGTCCACCAGCGCTCCCAGTGTCCACCAGCGCTCCCAGTGTCTGCCAGCACTCCCAGTGTCCGCCAGTGTCCGCCAGCGCTCCCAGTGTCCGCCAGTGTCCGCCTGCGCTCCCAGTGTCCGCCGGTGCTCCCAGTGTCCGCCGGCGCTCCCAGTGTCCGCCAGTGTCCGCCAGCACTCCCAGTGTCTGCCAGCACTCCCAGTGTCTGCCAGTGTCCGCCAGCACTCCCAGTGTCCACCAGTGTCCACCTGCACTCCTAGTGTCCGCCAGCGCTACCAGTGTCCGCCAGTGTCCACCTGCGCTCCTAGTGTCTGCCAGTGCTCCCAGTGTCTGCCAGCGCTCCCAGTGTCCGCCAGTGTACACCTGCACTCCTAGTGTCTGCCAGTGTCCACCTGCGCTCCCAGTGTCCGCCAGTGCTCCTAGTGTCCGCCAGTTCTCCCAATGTCCGCCAGCGCTCCCAGTGTCCATCTGCATTCCCAGTGTCCGCCAGCGCTCCCAGCGTCCGCCAGTGTCTGCCAGAGCTCCCAGTGTCCGCCAGCACTCCCAGTGTCCGCCAGCGCTCCCAGTGTCTGCCAGCGCTCCCAGGGTCCGCCAGTGTCCGCCAGCACTCCCAGTGTCCGCCAGCGCTCCCAGTGTCCGCCAGTGTCCACCTGCGCTCCTAGTGTCCGCCAGCACTCCCAGCGGCCAGATCCTGGTTTCTAATTCCATTCTCCAGTAAAAGCAGCTGGGCTCCTTAGAGAAACGGCCAATTCTATGGTGGGAGCAGGAAGTATGCAAGATGAGACTGGATCGTCTTACAGTGACAGAAAGAAGGGAACTGTGCAAGCAAAACCCAAACCCCCGTGGATGGGGGCAGGCCAGGGGGACGCAGGAACCACCCAAACACTCCCCGTGGCCAAAGCAGGACAATTGGAGCAGCAGCGGCAGGTGCATCGGATTATACCCCAAAAAACAAGGTGAAGAAGCATGCGTCCACTCTGATATGAATGATTGGATAGATGTTCATAAATGACTGGAGAGCAGAGATAAATCTCCCTTGCAGAAGAATTCCCCATTCTTCATGCAGATGGGTTGCCATCAAGGAGGGGAGCTCAGATCCCGACTTCCCGAGTGTGGGATGCGCACAGCTATGTAGTTCCAAAGAGTTCAGGACGGAAGAGGGAGATGGAGTAACTTCCCAGCAGAGGACCTGACAACCTCAGCCAGGCAATCGAGGTCAGCACAGATGGCGGCCAGACGTGTGGACGCGTATGCCCTGGACACGGTGGGCGAGGACAGCACTTTACCCTGTGGGCCTCCTCCCTGGCACCTCCTCCCCACTCCAGACTCCAGCAGAGGCTTCCAGTGAACCTGACTAGTACCCCTCAAAACTGTCAAAGTCATCAAAAACAAGGGAACGCGGAGAAACCGTCACAGCCAAGAGGGGCTGAAGGAGCCGGGATGACTGAATCTGAAACAGAAAAATACATTAGGCAAAAATGGTGGAAATCTGGATAAAGTGTGCATGGTTATTAATAATGCACCAATATTGGCTCATTACTTGCAACAAAGATACCGTAAGCTTCAGATATGAATAGTGGAGGACGCTGGGCGAGGGCTGGTGGGGACCCTGTTCTATGTCACTTTTGCTGTAAATCTAAAGCTGCTCTAAACAAAGTCACTTGAAAAAGAAGCATCTCAGTACCATCAGTGGGCCTGTGTGTCCCCTCATAGGTATTTGTGTTTTAGCAAAAGAGAAATAAACGACTTTGGCCAGGCACGGTGGCTCACACCTGTATTCCCAGCACTATGGGAGACCGATATGGGCGGGTCACCTGAGGTCAGGAGTTCAAGACCAGCCTGGCTAACATGGTGAAACCCTGTCTCTACTAAAAATACAAAAATTAGCCTGGTACAGTGACACATACCTGTAATCCCAGCTACTCAGGAGGCTGAGACAAGAGAATCACTTGAACCCAGAAGGTGGAGGTTTCAGTGAGTCGAGATTGTGCCACTGCACTCCAGCCTGGGTGACAGAGCAAGACTCCACTGAAAGAAAGAGAGAGAGTGAGAGAGAGAGAGAGAGAGAAAGGGAGCGAGGGGGAGGGAGGGAGGGAAGGGAAAAGGAACGAGGAAAGAAGGAAGGAAGGGAAGGAGGGAGGGAGGGAGGCAAGGGCAAGTGTGCTGGTCCTGGAGACTTCTGGGAGACCCATAGCCTCCTGGAGCTCAGGGCTCTGGCCCCGCAGGGGTTGTCTCCGGTTGTGTGTCTGATCCGATGGGACTTTCAGAGACGCCCAGGCCAAGGCCACTGCCTCCTTGGGCTCTGTGTTCTGGGAGGTCTGCGTGGTTGGAATTCCAGAGGCTCCTCTGCCAGTGGTTTCTCCCACCGGGAGCGCCCGTGGAAGCTGTGCCCCAGGAACACCGAGGTCTGTTCTGCCACCAGCCCTGCATCTGCTCTCCCAGCCCTGGCTCTAGCAAGAGGCTTGATGGCCCCACAGGTCAGGACCAGCCACACCGGGCCTCCTGCCGACGCCTCCCAAGCCCGAGTGCTGGGACCATGCGCTTACAGAGAACAGGGGAGGCCCCGGACAGCCCTGGCCCTGCTGCAGATTCAGAAAACCGGGATTGGGTCTGGGATCTCGGTATTTTTTTCTTTTAATACGTGAGCATCTGTTTTTATTATTTCAGCACAAATATTTCTGGTAGTGCAGAAAGAATGTGTTGATGTTAACTCTTAATCCTCCTGACAACCCTGCAAGGCATGCCCGAGTCTTCCCATCCCATTTCACAGACGAAGCAGGAAGCAGCCGTGCAGCTGGCCCTTGGCCATCGGTCGGCAAAGAGCAGGCAGGAGAACCCAAGGCCGTGTTCCGACAGCTCTGTCCTGCGGCCCCTGTGGCAGGCCCAGAGGACATGTTTCTAACAGGTGTCTGCAGGAGGAAAGGCCGCTCAGCAGGCACAGCCTGGGTTGCTGTTGGGAAGTCTGTGCCCAGTGCTGACGCCATCTGCAGGTACTGGCCTCCTCCTGAGCTCTGTCCACTAGCAAATAAATAGAAAGCAAAATTCTCATTTTGCTGATTTCATAAAACTTCATCCAGCCATTTGCCCATTCACTTACTTGCTCACTGGGTTTCTGGCTTCTAAGATAAAAAGGAATGCATGTCTTAACCCTGTTTCCCACCAGGGGCTGATCTGGCCATTCACTTTTGCATCCACCTCCCAGGCAGGGACCCTGGTAGCCGATGCGTGGAAGCCCCTGCTTGCCACAGGAATGTGACAGCCACCATCTGCAGCATGCCCCTCAAGCCCCTAGCAGCCTGCGGGGTACACTGTAGCAACAGGAAGCACGTCCCACAGCAGGGAGGCTCAGCACTGTCTCCAAAGGGGCCTGCCCTGAGCCAGGCATGTGGTCTGCACCTCTTTATCCAGTGCCTGTCACGGGATTGCCACAGGACCAGGGAAGTAGCCAGCAGGGTGAGCTAGGACAGTGCCTTAAACTGCACTGTGCCTCAGGACCCTCCAGGCTCGTGCAGACTCAGACCCCTGGGCCCCACATCCAGAGTCTCTGCTTCAAGAGATCTGATGTGGGCTCCAAGGCTCTGCAGATTTCCAGGGGATGCTGCCGTTGCTGCGGCTACTGCTGGTCTGCAGACCCCACTTTGAGAACCACTGGTGGGGACCTCAACTCTGTCTCTGGCTGTGCTGTGTATTCTCAGCCTCCAAGTTGTAGGCAGATGCTGTCACCGTGACTTAGGGTAAGAGGTCGGGTGTGCTGGGGCCACCCTTCCACAGGTAGGTGGAAAGTCAGAGGCCACTGGGCACTGCCTGGCACTGCTGGCCTCCTGGAGACCCTTCAGACACTCCACGTTACAAATAGGCCAGCCTTTCCCTGTGGGCGCCCCGCCACTGCTCGATCCAGAGGTTCTAATGGAGCCATTTGTAAGCCCGACATTGCTTCCTGGTCCTGGACACATTCGTGTTCATGTTCCCCAACAAATAAATACTTCGGAAATGTGATAAGATCACATCACAAGATAGAAACCCAGCAAGGTGGTTGAATTGTGTCTCCTGAAAATTTGTGTGTTGAAACCCTAACCCCCATTACCTCAAAATGTGTTAGGGTCACTGTAAATGTATGCAATTGCAGATGGCCCTCAACTTACAGTGGTTGGATTTAATTTTTGACTTTATGATGGTTCAAAAGCTATGTGCATTCACCGGAAACCATACCTCAAATACCCATACAACCATTCTGTTTTGCACTTTGAGTACAGAATTCAATAAATTACATGAGATATTCCATACTTTGTGTGTGTGTGTGTGTGTGTGTGTGTGAGAGAGAGAGAGAGAGAGAGAGAGAGATAAGAGTCTCGCTCTTGGAGTGCAGTGGTGCAATCTCAGCTCACTGCAGCCTCCGCCTCCCAGGTTGCAGTGATTCTCCTGCCTCAGCCTCCTGAATAGCTGGGATTACAGGCACGCACCACCACGCCTGGCTAATCTTTGTATTTTTAGTAGAGACGGGATTTCACCATGTTGGCCAGGCTGGTCTCGAACTCCTGACCTCAGGTGATCCGCCCTCCTCAGCCTCCCAAAGTACTGGGATTACAGGTGTGAGCCACTGTGCCTGGCCTAGGCTAGTTTTGTAACATGATTTGGTACCTTTTGGTATTCTAGGATCTAGATTAAATAAGAGTTTATGTTTTATCAAATTTTAAAGAGAACATTTAATTTCTATATGGGTATATATATTAGGTGTATCATTATATAAGAGTATATAATTTCTGGAGAGAGATCCAAGATGGCCGATCACTAGCAGCTCAGGATTGCAGCTCCCAGTAAAAGTGCAAAGAGCCAGTGGACGCCACACTTACCAATAAATTATCGCTGCCCACGGACCAGGACATTCCCAGTGGAGGAGCCCCACAGGTTGCCAGCGCGACCCTTTCGGCTGGCGTGGCTTTTTTGCCGGCGCCTCGGCTTGGCGGCTCTTGGTGCGGAGTAAACGGGACTGAGTCTCCTTTTCGATGATGTCTGGAGCTCTGGGAAGTCAGAGCAGTCCAGCCAGCTGATTGAAAAAGGGGCTGGAGAGGGAAGTCAGACTGGAGAACCTAGGGCAGAAAAGCACCACGAATTTCAACGCTGCTGATTTAGCTAGCGTTGCGGGTCGCCACAGTGCCAATTACATAGATTCCGGAGCTGGGAATTAACAAGCTTGACGTCCACACAGAGACCTAATTTGAAAGTGGGTAATTACAAAAACGACAGACGGATAAGACCATAAAGATGCCAAGAAGCCACTGTAAAAGAAACGAGAACACTCAAAATCGGAAGGTTTCTCCTTCTGCAGAGGACGCCAGTTCCTCATCAGCAACGGAACAAGGCTTGATAGAAAACGAGTGTGAAGAATCATCAGAATTAGGCTTCAGAAGGTGGATAATAAGAAACTTCTGT